>LR738551.1:28687270-28722270 GCA_902685375.1 Neostethus bicornis | reverse complement strand
AACCAAGATGGCGGCGCCCTGCAGCAGCAGGAAGACTTCCTTTCTGTGGATTTTTAAACAAAACTCTCCACCAGATGATGTTTTCTACTTCTTTACATGAGGTTTGTTGAGTTAAATTGAAGTTTTAACTATTTCTTATGTTTGAACCTGAATTATTGTGTTTTTATCTGTATTTTAGGTGAAATGAAGTCAACACGTGGCGTCAGAGAAAATGGTTTGTTTGTTATTTTGATCATATTTTGTGTTACAAATGCAGAATTTCATGAGAACAGAACCTGCTGTGGTTCTGATCTCTGATGAAGGTCTGCTAGAGGAAAGAGGGGCTGTTTGAGGCTCTGCTGTGACCCCACACTGCAGGGTTATAGGTAAACCCCCAACAAAGTAACATGCTACCTCACTACCTCCCACTGTATTCAATAGAAGTGTTTATACTTCCTACCGTCACCATGGTAACCAGGATCTACGCTCCTACCCTCACCATGGTAACCAGGATCTATGTTCCTACCCTCACCATGGTAACCAGGATCTACGCTCCTACCCTCACCATGGTAACCAAGATCTATGTTCCTACCCTCACCATGGTAACCAGAATCTACGTTCCCACCCTCACCATGGTAACCAGGATCTACGTTCCTACCCTCACCATGGTAACCAGGATCTACGTTCCTACCCTCACCATGGTAACCAGGATCTACGTTCCTACCCTCACCATGGTAACCAGGATCTACGTTCCTACCCTCACCATGGTAACCAGGATTTACGTTCCTACCCTCACCATGGTAACCAGGATCTACGTTCCTACCCTCACCATGGTAACCAGGACCTATGTTACTACCCTCACCATGGTAACCAGGATCTACGTTCCTACCCTCACCATGGTAACCAGGATCTACGTTCCTACCCTAATCATGGTAACCAGGATTTACGTTCCTACCCTCACCATGGTAACCAGGATCTACGTTCCTACCCTCACCATGGTAACCAGGACCTATGTTACTACCCTCACCATGGTAACCAAGATCTATGTTCCTACCCTCACCATGGTAACCAGGATCTGCGTTCCTACCCTCACCATGGTAACCAGGATCTGCGTTCCTACCCTCACCTCTCTCACCGGGCCTCAGAACTTGACCATACACTGTGACAGAGATGTGGTTGCTAGGTTACAGCAGCACTTCCTGGAGGTGTGGTCAGTGTAAGATGGAGTCAGCCCGTTTTAAACCTCTTCTAACGTTTAATATTTAAGAATAAACAGAGAAAATAAAACACCTTACAGGACTAAATGTTTCTCCTGCTGTGCTTCAGGTCCTCATCCACCACTAGAGGGAAACATCTGAAGCTTACTGGACCGGTTTCCATGGTTACTGGGGATCCTGCAGCCGGTACGTGTGAGCTCACGTCGTTCTCTGTCGTGCAGAATTTCATGAGAACGGAACCTGCTGTGGTTCTGATCTCTGCTGAAGGTCTGCTAGAGGAAAGAGGGGCTGTTTGAGGCTCTGCTGTGACCCCACACTGCAGGGTTATAGGTAAACCCCCAACAAAGAGACACGTTCCACATGCCGGCGTCAAGACACGTCCCTGAGACGTCCCTGAGACGTTCCCGAGACGTTCCCGAGACGTCCCCGAGACGTTCCCGAGACATTCCCGAGACGTCCCCGAGACGTTCCCGAGACGTCCCTGAGACGTTCCTGAGACGTTCCTGAGACGTTCCTGAGACGTTCCTGAGACGTTCCCGAGACGTCCCTGAGACGTCCCCGAGACGTTCCCGAGACGTTCCCGAGGGTCTGGAACCGGATCAATGAGAACTACTCCAGACCAGGATTCACGTGTTACCATAGAAACGGTGTGACCGTCCTGTGTCAGTTACCGTGGTGATATTGTTTGTTTTTTTTCTGCAGGATGAATTCAGTGAAGGAGTTGTCTGGACGATGGAGACGGTTGCCATGGAGATTTTTTTTTTTTACAAGGACATTAAAATAAATTTTCTACTAAAAAATTATATAAAACATTAATTTATTGACTTTTTTATTTTATTTTTACTTTTGAAATTCTGAAGAGATCCACTTCCTGTTTTCACAATGTTTTTGTACAAAATAAAAGATTGAATTTTTCACAAAAACATGATTGTTTTTTTTTTTTACTTGAAGTTAATTTATTTCTAAATAAATTATTTTAAACTTTTAATTTTTATTAAATGGAAAACTTTTTTTTTAATTCTAATTGGTTTAATCTGTCTGGAGCTTGTGATTGGTTGGTTGTTTTTGTGACGTGTTTAAGCCCCGCCCTCTATCTGCTAATTAACATGATTAAATTAATTTGCTAAATTATAAATAAAACACTAAATAATTCTTTAAAAAACCTGCCACACACACACTCAGACACACACACACACACACAGTTAATACTGATTACTTTTTAAATAATATTTTTATAAACAACATTTTTGCCTAAAATTTATTAATGCGTAATTTAAATTTTGTTATTTTATGACAACTTTTATTTTGGTGACTGAAAGGAGAAGTGACGTCAGTTTCCTGATAGAACAGGTCATGTGACGTCATCACCTTCACCTGTTTGTTCTGAAAGTTTCTTAAAAATGAAGTTTAAAACTTTTAATTTTCGAGATATTTTTTAGTTTTTTTATTTACCTGAAAAGGTTTGGTGACGTCATCTTCTTCACTTCAGGTAAGAGTTAAAAAATTGTTTTTTTTTTTCTTTAACGTTTGTTCTTTTATGAGAAAAAATATATAAAAACTTAAAAAATTACATCATTTTATTTAAAGTTTGAATAAATTTATCAAAATTTATTTTTTAAAACAGTTAAACTTTGTTTTAAAATTGTTTGTTGTTGTTTCCAGCGCCCTCTTTGGTCAAGACATGAAACTACAGAAAACTTTATTTTAAAAAAAACCACAAATAAAAACGGTTAAAATAATTATATTTTTGGAGTTAAAATGACAGTTTATTTAAAATATTGATAATGTGAGAAAAATACAATTATTTTAAATAGATTTAACAAAAAAAGAGGAGGTTTATTTCTATCCATTTACCGAACATAGAAGGATTATTTTTAATGTTATTGTCATGTTTGTTGGAGATGTGTGACGTAGACCGGAAATAAAAAACTAGTTTTAACCAGTTTGTTGGAGGAAGTGACGAAACAAACCGTTCTGCGTACGATGAATGACCGGAAGTACACCCCGACTGGACGAGGAGGGGTCCAGAGGGATGGAGCTTGACCAGAAGGAGACCCCGGCTGGACGTGGAGGGGACCAGAGGGATGGAGCTCGACCAGAAGGAGACCCCGGCTGGACGTGGAGGGGTCCAGAGGGATGGAGCTCCACCAGAAGGAGACCCCGGCTGGACGTGGAGGGGTCCAGAGGGATGGAGCTCGACCAGAAGGAGACCCCGGCTGGACGTGGAGGGGACCAGAGGGATGGAGCTCGACCAGAAGGAGACCCCGGCTGGACGTGGAGGGGACCAGAGGGATGGAGCTCCACCAGAAGGAGACCCCGGCTGGACGTGGAGGGGACCAGAGGGATGGAGCTCCACCAGAAGGAGACCCCGGCTGGACGTGGAGGGGTCCAGAGGGATGGAGCTCCACCAGAAGGAGACCCCGGCTGGACGTGGAGGGGACCAGAGGGATGGAGCTCGACCAGAAGGAGACCCCGGCTGGACGTGGAGGGGTCCAGAGGGATGGAGCTCGACCAGAAGGAGACCCCGGCTGGACGTGGAGGGGTCCAGAGGGATGGAGCTCCACCAGAAGGAGACCCCGGCTGGACGTGGAGGGGTCCAGAGGGATGGAGCTCGACCTGAAGGAGACCCCGGCTGGACGTGGAGGGGTCCAGAAGGATGGAGCACCACCGGAAGGATGTTTTATTTTTGTCTGATTCTGTATCTTTAACTTTTCCAGCTTCCATTTCGGCGTCTCCATGGAATTCCCGGTCGAGGCGACGGTCTGCTTGTCCCAGTTTTCGGAGCGCTCGGCGGTTCTGGATCTCCTTCGCTCTCACGGCTTCCGGCTGACGGGCAAATCCGGTGATAAGGTGCGTTGCCATGGAGACTTTAAACAGCTGCGAGCGATGAAGGCTCGGCTGGAGGCTCTGGTTCAGACCCGGTCCTTCGCTGTGGACGTGGACGTGTTCCGCTACGCCGAGCGACTGCGGAGACGCCACCTGGACGCCATCCTGCAGCAGCATCACGTTGTCATGACGACGGAGGATGCTGGTGAGACTGTCGAGGTGACCGTGAAGGGGAGAGCATCCAACATGGCTGCCGAGGGTCTGCAGAGGCTGTTTCAGGATTTGAGCCAATCGTTGCGCACGCAGGAAGTTTCTCTGAGCCATGCCCAGCGCCATGCGATGCCGCTGCTGAACCTCATCCGGCAGAACCAGCACCTGCTCGGTCCGGTTCTAGTGCAGGAAACGGAGCACGGACTCCACCTGGTCGGCCCGTCCAAAGAGAGCTACGAGCTGAAGCAGAGGCTACTGGGAAAGAAGGGGGAGGAGTCAGGGGGTAGAGAGCGAAGCAGGTCGCTGCCACCGGCCAATCGGGAACGAGGAGCAACAGGTGGGTCTTCACCCCCAGACCCAAGGAGGCGGAGCCTCTCTGAAACCAAACCAGGAAACACGAAGCAGAAGAAAAAAAACTTTTGGAGAAAAATTTCATTGAAAAAACTCAAAATTTCAAAATCATCAAAAAATCCAAAATAAAATAGTTTGATTAAAAATGAAATTAAGTTTAATTCAGTTTTTATTTCAGTGAAAATCTTTAAAGAAAGCAAATCCTCGGGATTCCTGAAGGTCAGAGATCTACGTTCCTACCCTCACCATGGTAACCAGGATCTATGTTCCTACCCTCTCCATGGTAACCAGGATCTACCTTCCTACCCTCACCATGGTAACCAGGATCTATGTTCCTACCCTCTCCATGGTAACCAGGATCTACCTTCCTACCCTCACCATGGTAACCAGGATCTACGTTCCTACCCTCACCATGGTAACCAGGATCTACGTTCCTACCCTCACCATGGTAACCAGGATCTATGTTCCTACCCTCACCATGGTAACCAGGATCTATGTTCCTACCCTCACCATGGTAACCAGGATCTACCTTCCTAACCTCACCATGGTAACCAGGATCTATGTTCCTACCCTCACCATGGTAACTAGGATCTACGTTCCTACCCTCACCATGGTAACCAGGATCTACATTCCTACCCTCACCATGGTAACCAGGATCTATGTTCCTACCCTCACCATGGTAACCAGGATCTATGTTCCTACCCTCACCATGGTAACCAGGATCTATGTTCCTACCCTCACCATGGTAACCAGGATCTACCTTCCTACCCTCACCATGGTAACCAGGATCTATGTTCCTACCCTCTCCATGGTAACCAGGATCTACCTTCCTAACCTCACCATGGTAACCAGGATCTATGTTCCTACCCTCACCATGGTAACTAGGATCTACGTTCCTACCCTCACCATGGTAACCAGGATCTACATTCCTACCCTCACCATGGTAACCAGGATCTATGTTCCTACCCTCACCATGGTAACCAGGATCTACGTTCCTACCCTCACCATGGTAACCGGGATCTATGTTCCTACCCTCACCATGGTAACCAGGATCTATGTTCCTACCCTCACCATGGTAACCAGGATCTATGTTCCTACCCTCACCATGGTAACCAGGATCTATGTTCCTACCCTCACCATGATAACCAGAATCTAGGTTCCTACCCTCACCATGGTAACCAGGATCTATGTTCCTACCCTCACCATGGTAACCAGGATCTATGTTCCTACCCTCACCATGGTAACCAGGATCTATGTTCCTACCCTCACCATGATAACCAGGATCTACGTTCCTACCCTCACCATGGTAACCAGGATCTACGTTCCTACCCTCACCGTGGTAACCAGGATCTACATTCCTACCCTCACCATGGTAACCAGGATCTACGTTCCTACCCTCACCATGGTAACCAGGATCTACGTTCCTACCCTCACCGTGGTAACCAGGATCTACATTCCTACCCTCACCATGGTAACCAGGATCTATGTTCCTACCCTCACCATGGTAATCAGGATCTACGTTCCTACCCTCACCATGGTAACCGGGATCTACGTTCCTACCCTCACCATGATAACCAGGATCTATGTTCCTACCCTCACCATGGTAACCAGGATCTACGTTCCTACCCTCACCATGGTAACCAGGATCTACGTTCCTACCCTCACCATGGTAACCAGGATCTATGTTCCTACTCTCACCATGGTAACCGGGATCTACGTTCCTACCCTCACCATGGTAACCAGGATCTACGTTCCTACCCTCACCATGGTAACCAATATCTATGTTCCTACCCTCATCATGGTAACCAGGATCTACGTTCCTACCCTCATCATGGTAACCAGGATCTATGTTCCTACCCTCACCATGGTAACCAGGATCTACGTTCCTACCCTCACCATGGTAACCAGGATCTACGTTCCTACCCTCACCATGGTAACCAGTTTGGGTGGTGACCGAAAGAACGAGATCACGAATACATGCTGCTGAATTGAGCTTCCTCTGCAGGGTGGGCGGGGACTCTTTTAGAGATAGATGGACTCTGCGATCCGGGTGAGCTGGAGGATCCAGCCGGGCGGAGAAGCCCGGGTTTCCCGTCTGAGGTTGTTGCCTCGGCGACCCGGCTCCGGTTAAGCAGAAGTCGACGGACATCACTAAAACTAACTAAACAATCTCAGTCCGTTCCTGTCCTCAGACCCTCCTTATCAATGAGGAAAAACCTGATGGGGATCCACATGAAGGAGCGATCCCTTCCCAGGAGGAGCAGACTGTTTACAGGAGCTTCAAACATTGTTGCCACGGTAACCAATATTCCACCCTGTCATGTTTTCCAGCTCCACTCCACCCATCCCGGCTCCACCTAGCAGCTGTTCTGAAGCTGTTTGGAGCGGTCGGATACAGGGGATCAATAAAGAACCTGTATCTGTTATCCACGATGGGGGTCACGTTCAGACCGGACCCTGTGCGTCTCCTTCTGGGTCAAAAGGCCACGCATGTCGTCTCCGGTCGTTCTGATTGGCTCAGAGACGTGGCGGTAAAGTTAGATAGACAGCTGGGCGAGCGGAGGCTTGTGGCAGGAAGTGAGAAAGATGCAGAAGTTGGTGGTTTCTTCATGTGTGTGTGAAGTGTGTGTGACGTGTTCCGGCCTGCAGAAACCTCCTCCTCTGAGCTGTAACGGACTCCTACGTTCAGCTCGCTTCCTCTTCCTCGCTCATCCTGCCGGCTTGCTCAACCCATGGCGGAGCTGGAGGGGCTGGAGTTCGGCAAGTCGGACTTTGTCCTGCTGGACGAGGTCACCATGGAGCAGTTTATGGAGAACCTGAAGCTCAGGTGAGGAAACATCTGGATGGGAGAGAGAGGGAGGGAGAGGGTAGAGGGGGTCAGAACCAGGATGCTCCTTCATAGAAACTACAGGCTGAAGTTTGACCTGTTGTAACCTGTCCTCAGTTTAAAGGCAGCTCTGAGTTTTTAATCCAGACTGGTTCTGAATCTTATTCTGAGTCAGGAAGTGAAACTGGTTTCATTTAGAAACGATCGAGGAAACAAGAACAGCGGCCATTTTTATTCTCATTCTAACATCTGGATCAAACTATGTTATGTCCCTATTCTAACATCAGTAATGTTCATGTCCTCAGAATAACATCTGGATCACACTAAGCTCCGCCCACATTCTAACATCTAGATATTACTGTGCTCCGCCCTCTTCCTAGAAAGTCCTAGGTCCTGGTTACCATGGTGAGGGTAGGAACGTAGATCCTGGTTACCACGGTGAGGGTAGGAACGTAGATCCTGGTTACCATGGTGAGGATAGGAACGTAGATCCTGGTTACCATGGTGAGGGTAGGAACGTAGATCCTGGTTACCATGGTGAGGGTAGGAACATAGATCCTGGTTAACATGGTGAGGGTAGGAATGTAGATCCTGGTTACCATGGTGAGGGTAGGAACGTAGATCCTGGTTACCATGGTGAGGGTAGGAACATAGATCCTGGTTACCATGGTGAGGGTAGGAACGTAGATCCTGGTTACCATGGTGAGGGTAGGAACCTAGATCATGGTTACCATGGTGAGGGTAGTAACATAGATCATGGTTACCATGGTGAGGGTAGGAACGTAGATCCTGGTTACCATGGTGAGGGTAGGAACGTAGATCCTGGTTACCATGGTTAGGGTAGTAACATAGATCATGGTTACCATGGTGAGGGTAGTAACATAGATCATGGTTACCATGGTGAGGGTAGGAACGTAGATCCTGGTTACCATGGTGAGGGTAGGAACGTAGATCCTGGTTACCATGGTGAGGGTAGGAACGTAGATCCCGGTTACCATGGTGAGGGTAGGAACGTAGATCCAGCAGTTTCTCTTCCTGTGTCGGGTGGGGCACGCGGTTAACGGACCACCAGGTAGGGTTAAGGCAGGATCCTCCTGTTTTACTCAAACGTCTGGTTCACAGGTTCGAGAAGGGTCGGATCTACACGTACATTGGAGAGGTGGTGGTCTCCGTTAACCCCTACAGACAGATGGACATCTACGGTAAAGACAGTGTGGACGCGTACCGGGGGCGGGAGCTCTATGAAAACCCACCTCACCTGTTCGCTGTGTCTGATGCTGCCTACAAGGCCATGAAGAGACGAGCCAAGGACACCTGCATCGTTATCTCAGGTCAGTCGTTAAGAGCCTGTCCCTTTAAGAACACAAGGTCAACATGCAAATCCAAAAATGTGCTACTCGTGATGGCAGCAGGTCCACATTTTAGTGGAGCTCCTTCATCAGGTAGGAATGTGGAGTCTTCATGGACGTGTGGAGACGTTCTGACGGAATGAAGACAGGATCTTCAGAGTGACATCATCAGTGACATCATCAGTTAATCCTATCTGAGAAGCGAGATGGGGGATTTAGGCACCTGGTTAGGATGCCTCCCTCACTGGTGAGGTGTTCCATCCCACCAGGAAGAGACCAAGAGGCAGACCCCGGAGCTCCGTGAAGTTGGCCCCTCTTAAAAAAAATGTGAACAAAAATAAACAAAAAATATGTCAATTGTTTGTAGTACGTTTGTGCTGTTTTGTGTTGTAAAAATTTTTGTTTGTATTGCTTTACTTTTCTTTAATTTAAAGAAATAAGATTTGGACGATGATGTCATCAAAGATGGTGACGTCCAGAAGTAAATAAAGGTCTGGATGACGTCATCGTTCAAATCGTTTTTCTTACAATTTAAATAAACTAAAATGGCACAAAGAAAATTTTTACGGCACAAAACAGCACAAACGATTGACATATTTTTTGTTTATTTTTGTTTAAATTTTTTTTTTTAAGAGGGGCCAATTTCACGGAGCTAGACCCCTGACCTGCAGGAGAGACTATGTCCCACTGCTGGACAGGGAATACCTCAGGATCCTCCTGGGGGAGATGGTAGAACGTAGATCCTGATGCAGCCGGGGTGAGAGAAGCCTGGGCTTCCTGTCTGAGGCTGGTACCCCCGGTGAGACGGCTGAATGGAGTTCACACACCTGCTCCTAATTAAAAACATAAGATAACTTCTATCTGTTTGATTGAAACTGATCATACTTCCTCATTTCAAATTAACTAAAAGACCTAATCAGATTTACCAAGAAAACCACCCATTAAAATTCTCTGAAGTACATTTAGGTCCTCCTCACCCACTCTAACCGTGATACTGACTATAGGTTAAACAGGAAGGAGGGAGGGAGGGATGTGGACAGGTCGGTCAGACAGACTGAGGGACATGATCAGGACGGACACGGGTTGGATGATTAGAGAGAGGGATGGACGTTCAGAGAAAACAAGAGATTAAAAAAAATAGTTTTTAAGAGTTGATGAATGAATAAAAAAGAGAAGGAGATGGTTTGACCGGCTCCTTCCTCCTTCCAGACCGCACTTCTTCTTTTCTTATTCACTCACAAGATTCTAGATCTACTAAGAACCATGCAGCTCCCCATGTACAACCCTGCAGCTCCCCACGTACAACCCTGCAGCTCCCCATGTACAACCCTGCAGCTCCCTCTGACCTTCCCCTGCAGCAACAAATCCGTGTAGTCCCTCATTCATCCAGAAGTGATCCATAATAGAAAAAGTTTTAAAAAAGTCTTCTGAACAGTTTAATTCTTGAACGAGACGTTTCGACTTCCATCTGGAAATCATTTTCAATCTGAATGAAATGGACTGAAAACTGGATCTATTTATACTAACCTGAGTAAAAGGTAAAAAAAATAGTAAGAAGGGCTCGACCAATGAGCCTGTGTTACCTATGATGGCTCGACCAATGAGCCTGTGTTACCTATGATGGCCGTGAATGGCTCCTATTGTAACCACAGACCAGTAAACAAATCCTATTATAAAAATGCTAAAAGCCTAGTGAATAGAAATTCCTGCTAACGAGAGGCGTGAAACTGAGTCACGAGGTGTCATCTTTAGTCCATGGCTTCAAAAGGCTGCTGTAAATACCGGGCAGAATGTATCTAACGCCTCCACTCCGATTCAGTGAGGGATTTTCTTTCATCACAAAGATGGCTTCCTTCACCCCTCTTTCAAACCAACCTTTCTCTCTACTTAGAATCTTCACCTCACTGTCCTCAAAAGTGTGTTTGGTGGATTTAAGATGCAGATGTACAGCAGACTGTGGACCACTAGAGGCAGACTGTGGACCACTAGAGGCAGACTGTGGACCACTAGAGGCTTCTCTTCTGTGTTGGTAAAGTCTTTTGTGGAGTGGTTGCTTTGTTTCCCCAATGTAGTGTTCTTTCCAGCTCCCTTCACTGCATCGGATCGAATAAACTACATTACTCTGTTTTTCCGTAGGCATCTTGTCTTTAGGATGTACTAGTTTTTGACGTAATGTGTTGACCGGTTTAAAGAAAACCGGGATGTCATGTTGTCTGAAGATTCTCTGTAACTTCTCGGACAGTCCTGACACGTAGGGAATAGAGACTCCATTTTTTCTCTTCTCAGTTTCTGTTTCCCTCTTCTCATGTTTCTTGGACGTTCTCACCCTATTCAGGGCCCATTTGGGGTATCCACAGACCGAGAGGGCTTTTTGGACATGCTGTGTCTCCTTCTCCTTAGCCTCTGTGCTCGTGGGTACCTCCTCCGCCCTGTGTTGTAAAGTTCTGATGACACCCAGTTTGTGTTGCAATGGATGATTAGAGTCAAACTGTAGGTATTGGTCTGTGTGAGTGGGTTTCCTGTATACTTCCAGTTGCAAATTCCCGTCCTCTCCTATGATCACAGCGCAGTCTAAAAAGGCCAACCGGTTGTCCTTGGAGTCTTCACGTGTAAACTTGATGTTAGGATCCACAATGTTGATGTGTGAAGTGAAGGCTTCCAGATCTTGCTTGTTGATCTTCACAAAGGTGTCATCAACATAGCAGAACCAGTGACTGGGCGGATTTCCTGGGAATGTGCTCAGGGCTTGCTTCTCGACCTCCTCCATGTAAAGATTAGCTACTATAGGAGACACTGGAGAGCCCATCGCACAGCCGTGGATTTGTCTGTAGAAACCACCACGAAACTGAAAGTAAGTGGAGTTGAGACAAATGTCCAACTGGTTGCAGATGTGTTCCGGAGTCAGTTTGGTCCTTTCTTGCAGTGTGGTGTCCCCTTGTAGTCTTTGTCTGACTGCTGTTACAGCTTCTTTTGTAGGGATGCAGGTGAAGAGTGATACAACGTCATAAGAAACAATGATGTCATCTTTGTCCAGATGTAGATGTTTCACTTTCTCTACAAAATCTTGTGTGTTCTCCACGTGGTGTTCTGTGTTCCCCACTAAGGGGGCCAAGATGGTTTTCAGGTATTTGGCTACGTTGTAGGTTATAGAGTCAGTGCTGCACACAATGGGTCTAAGAGGAACATCCTGTTTGTGGACTTTGGGTAAGCCGTAGATACATGGAATGGCATCACCAGGATACATTCTGAAGTACAAAGCTTTATCAATCATGTCGTCCTTTTCCAGCTTCTGTAAATAGTCAATCACCTTCTTTTTGTAGCCACTGGAAGGGTCCCGCTTGAGTTTTTGATAAGTGGAAGTGTCTTCCAGGAGGTTGTTCATCTTGGCTTCATAATCTGTGGTGTTGAGAACACCTGCAGCTCCCTCTGTACGTCCCTGCAGCTCCCTCTGTACGTCCCTGCAGCTCCCTCTGTACGTCCCTGCAGCTCCCTCTGTACGTCCCTGCAGCTCCCTCTGTACGTCCCTGCAGCTCCCTCTGTACGTCCCTGCAGCTCCCTCTGTACGTCCCTGCAGCTCCCTCTGTACGTCCCTGCAGCTCCCTCTGTACGTCCCTGCAGCTCCCTCTGTACGTCCCTGCAGCTCCCTCTGTACGTCCCTGCAGCTCCCTCTGTACGTCCCTGCACTTCTCCCTTCTGTCCATGGTCTGGCTTCAACTCCTCTTTCCCAAAGCTTTAATATTCCAGAAGGAGACCCCGGCTGGACGTCGAGCGGACCAGAGGGATGGAGCTCGACCGGAAGGAGACCCCGGCTGGTCGTCAAGGGGTCCAGAGGGATGGAGCTTGACCAGAAGGAGACCCCGGCTGGACGTCCAGGGGACCAGAGGGATGGAGCTCGACCGGAAGGAGACCCCGGCTGGACGTCGAGGGGACCAGAGGGATGGACCTCGACCAGAAGGAGACCCCGGCTGGACGTCGAGGGGACCAGAGGGATGGAGCTCGACCGGAAGGAGACCCCGGCTGGTCGTCGAGGGGACCAGGGGGATGGAGCTCGACCGGAAGGAGACCCCGGCTGGACGTCGAGGGGACCAGAGGGATGGAGCTCGACCGGAAGGAGACCCCGGCTGGACGTCCAGGGGACCAGGAAGGCAGGGTGCACCAGGAGCCTTGGGGAGAGAGGGACACCAGGCTCCATAGTCCAAAGGAAAACAAGCCACACCTGAGGATTGGGACCAGGTTTACCAAATTAGGGCTTAGGGTAGAACAGGAGAGAAGGGGTGTTCCATACGAGAGGGGGTCCTGACCCCTTAGAATCCTGGTTTTCTTAGTGTCTCTGTGTTTAGATCAGACCCTCTTGTTTTCTTGTGTTCCAGGTGAAAGCGGTGCAGGTAAAACAGAAGCCAGTAAATACATCATGCAGTACATCGCTGCCATCACCAACCCCGGTCAGAGGGCGGAGGTGGAGAGGTGAACGTCCTGTTTTACGTTAAATTATCCTCTTGTTTTTTTTCTTCATCTCCTTCGTCTCGTTCTTCTTCAGAGTCAAGAACGTTTTACTGAAGTCTAACTGTGTCCTGGAAGCGTTCGGAAACGCTAAAACCAACCGTAACGATAACTCCAGCCGCTTCGGGAAATACATGGACATCAACTTTAACTTTAACGGTGACCCGACGGGCGGGCACATCAACAACTACCTGCTGGAGAAGGTGGGCGGAGCCTCAGACATGTTTACATTATAATCATTGTTTATTTTTAAACAAATTTAAACTCAAATTTCACAAAAAAATAACATAGTAACATAGGTCCTGGTTACCATGGTGAGGGTAGGAATGTAGATCCTGGTTACCATGGTGAGGGTAGGAACATAGATCCTGGTTACCATGGTGAGGGTAGGAACATAGATCCTGGTTACCATGGTGAGGGTAGGAACGTAGATCCTGGTTACCATGGTGAGGGTAGGAACGTAGATCCTGGTTACCATGGTGAGGGTAGGAACATAGATCCTGGTTACCATGGTGAGGGTAGGATCGTAGATCCTGGTTACCATGGTGAAGGTAGGAACGTAGATCCTGGTTACCATGGTGAGGGTAGGAACGTAGATCCTGGTTACCATGGTGAGGGTAGGATCGTAGATCCTGGTTACCATGGTGAGGGTAGGAACATAGATCCTGGTTACCATGGTGAGGGTAGGATCGTAGATCCTGGTTACCATGGTGAGGGTAGGAACGTAGATCCTGGTTACCATGGTGAGGGTAGGAACGTAGATCCTGGTTACCATGGTGAGGGTAGGAACGTAGATCCTGGTTACCATGGTGAGGGTAGGAACGTAGATCCTGGTTACCATGGTGAGGGTAGAAATGTAGATCCTGGTTACCATGGTGAGGGTAGGAACGTAGATCCTGGTTACCATGGTGAGGGTAGGAACGTAGATCCTGGTTACCATGGTGAGGGTAGGAACGTAGATCCTGGTTACCATGGTGAGGGTAGGAACATAGATCCTGGTTACCATGGTGAGGGTAGGAACGTAGATCCTGGTTACCATGGTGAGGGTAGGAACGTAGATCCTGGTTACCATGGTGAGGGTAGGAACGTAGATCCTGGTTACCATGGTGAGGGTAGGAACATAGATCCTGGTTACCATGGTGAGGGTAGGAACGTAGATCCTGGTTACCATGGTAACATGTATAACGAACTGACGTTGATTTAAATGAACTTTATTAACCCCTGAAGGTAAATCTAAGTGCTGCAGTGTAAACACCTCGATGCCCCCTCGCCCCTATCCACCGGTGTCCCAGTCTGATCGTTCTGTGTCCAACCTGGCAACCCAAAAACTGGAGTCCAGAATGGGTCACGAAGCCAGGCTCCAGTGAAGAACACCAAACTGGTCTGTCTGTGTTTCACTGGGTCTGAATGAGCGCCTCCTTTTTGGTTCTTCACGTCCTGTCGTTATGTCTGGGTTCTTCTTCACACACCACCATCACCACCAACCGGGACGTCAGCGAAAGTAAAAAGTTCATTTTTAACAAAAATAGACAAATTTAAGGAAGTGAAACATTTAAAGAAACTCATTTACTAAAAACAAAACTAAAGATTTGAGTCATGTTCTTAAAAGTAACCAAACGATGACCCGAAAACGACCCGAACACGACACCCTATACATGGGTCGTTATTTCAGCTTCCGCTCTTAGAAATAGGAGTGGAAAATATTCACCAACCAGAGGGAGTGATGGTAAGACTTTAACACTGTTCTTTCTGTGTGTAGTTTACATGTTCTACATGTGTATGTGTGGGTTTTATCTGGTTTACTCCAAAAACATACATGTTAGGTTGATTGGCTGCTAGGAATGAGTGTGTGTGTGTGTGTGTGTGTGTGGATGGATCCTACCCTCACCATGGTAACCAGGATCTATGTTCCTACCCTCACCATGGTAACCAGGATCTACGTTCCTACCCTCACCATGGTAACCAGGATCTACATTCCTACCCTCACCATGGTAACCAGGATCTACATTCCTACCCTCACCATGGTAACCAGGATCTACGTTCCTACCCTCACCATGGTAACCAGGATCTACATTCCTACCCTCACCATGGTAACCAGGATCTACGTTCCTACCCTCACCATGGTAACCAGGATCTATGTTCCTACCCTCACCATGGTAACCAGGATCTACGTTCCTACCCTCACCATGGTAACCAGGATCTACGTTCCTACCCTCACCATGGTAACCAGGATCTATGTTCCTACCCTCACCATGGTAACCAGGATCTACGCTCCTACCCTCACCATGGTAACCAGGATCTACATCCCTACCCTCACCATGGTAACCAGGATCTACATTCCTACCCTCACCATGGTAACCAGGATCTACGTTCCTACCCTCACCATGATAACCAGGATCTACGTTCCTACCCTCACCATGGTAACCAGGATCTACATTCCTACCCTCACCACGGTAACCAGGCTCTACGTTCCTACCCTCACCACGGTAACCAGGATTTACGTTCTTACCCTCACCATGGTAACCAGGATCTACGTTCCTACCTTCACCATGGTAACCAGGATCTATGTTCCTACCCTCACCATGGTAACCAGGATCTATGTTCCTACCATCACCATGGTAACCAGGATCTGCATTCCTACCTTCACCATGGTAACCAGGATCTACGTTACTACCTTCACCATGGTAACCAGGATCTATGTTCCTACCCTCACCATGGTAACCAGGATCTACGTTCCTACCCTCACCATGGTAACCAGGATCTACGTTCCTACCCTCACCATGGTAACCAGGATCTACGTTCCTACTCTCACCATGGTAACCAGGTTCTACGTTCCTACCCTCACCGTGGTAACCAGGATCTACGTTCCTACTCTCACCATGGTAACCAGGATCTACTTTCCTACCCTCACCGTGGTAACCAGGATCTACGTTCCTACCCTCACCATGGTAACCAGGATCTACGTTCCTACTCTCACCATAGTAACCAGGATCTACGTTCCAACCCTCACCATGGTAACCAGGATCTACGTTCCTACCCTCACCATGGTAACCAGGATCTACGTTCCTACCCTCACCATGGTAACCAGGATCTACGTTCCTACTCTCGCCATGGTAACCAGGATCTACGTTCCTACCCTCACCATGGTAACCAGGATCTACGTTCCTACCCTCACCATGGTAACCAGGATCTACATTCCTACCCTCACCATGGTAACCAGGATCTACGTTCCTACCCTCACCATGGTAACCAGGATCTACGTTCCTACCCTCACCATGGTAACCAGGATCTACATTCCTACCCTCACCATTGTAACCAGGATCTACGTTCCTACCCTCACCATGGTAACCAGGATCTACGTTCCTACCCTCACCATGGTAACCAGGATCTACATTCCTACCCTCACCATGGTAACCAGGATCTACTTTCATACCCTCACCATGGTAACCAGGATCTACGTTCCTACTATCACCATGGTAACCAGGATCTACATTCCTACCCTCACCATGGTAACCAGGATCTACTTTCATACCCTCACCATGGTAACCAGGATCTATGTTCCTACCCTCACCATGGTAACCAGGATCTACTTTCATACCCTCACCATGGTAACCAGGATCTACTTTCATACCCTCACCATGGTAACCAGGATCTATGTTCCTACCCTCACCATGGTAACCAGGATCTATGTTCCTACCCTCACCATGGTAACCAGGATCTACGTTCCTACCCTCACCATGGTAACCAGGATCTACGTTCCTACACTCACCATGGTAACCAGGATCTATGTTCCTACCCTCACCATGGTAACCAGGATCTACGTTACTACCCTCACCATGGTAACCACTAGTGACCAAAAGAACAAGATCACAGATACAAGCAGCTGAAATGAACTTCCTCTGCAGGGTGGCTGGGCTCTCTCTCAGAGATAGATGGGACGAGCTCTGCCATCCTGAGGAGGTCGGAGTAGAGACGTTACTCCTCTAGCTCAAGAGAAGCCAGACAGGGTGGTTCAGGTATCTGGTTAGGATGCCTCCCTCTTGGTGAGGTGTTCCCTCTCACCAAGAGGAGACCCAGAGACAGACCCTCACACCAGCTGGAGAGACCATGTCTCACAGCTGGACAGGGAACACCTCAGGATCCTTCTGGGTGAGATGGAGGATGCAGCCGGGGTGAGAGAAGCCCGGGCTTCCCTTCTGAAGCTGTTGCCTTGGCAACCAGGCCGGCAACGGAAGACGACGGAACAAAACGAAAGCTCTAAAGTGACTAAATTCCTTAGTTCTGTTTTTTTCTTCCCCTCAAGCTTCTTCAGTAAATAATTGGACCATTTTCTCTAAGTTTAAAAGTGATTAAATGACCATCTGAATGTTTTTAACTCTCTTTGAACCCTCTTAAACTCTGGGGGTCTTTTCTTTATCGATCATTAAGACGTGTTTGATCCATGTTTGAGATTAATCCTGATGTTTTGTGTTCCAGTCCAGAGTGGTCCACCAGCAGCAGGGAGAGAGAAACTTCCACTCCTTCTACCAGGTAAATCTTTTCTCTGTAAAGACGTGGGAGTGGGTGAGTGGGTGGGTGGGGTGTGTCCCGGCTCCACTGTCCTGTGAAGGATAAGTGGTTCAGTACCTGACTCTCTCTGTCTCTCTGTCTCTGACCCTCCAGCTGCTCCGTGGGGGCTCCGAGGACATGCTGGCGTCCCTCCATCTGGACAAAGATCCAGCTCTCTACGTTTACACCAGAGAGGGAGCGTCGGCGACGGTGAGAGTATAAAAAAAACTTTATTAGTCCTACGATGGGGAAACAAAAATATCCAATAGCACAGGAAATATCCGTCCTCCATGTTTGTAGTTCTAAACAGGTTCGGGCCTGAGCCCTTTCAGTCAGTCAGTCATCTTCTTATTCGTCTGTCCCTTCCGAGGTTCCGGGGGTGCCGGAGCCCATCCCGGCTGATTTAAGGCGAAGGGCAGGGTACACCCCGAACAGGTGGCCAGTCTATCGCGGGGCCACACACACACACTCATTCCTAGGGGCAATTTGTCACCGGCCAACCAACCTAGCATGCATGTCTTTGGAGGGTGGGAGGAAACCCACGCAAACACGGGGAGAACATGCAAACTACACACAGAAAGGACAGTGTTCCAAGCCTTGTCCCCACCAGGGACTCGAACCCCTGACCTTCTTGCTGTGAGGCCACCGTGCTGCCTAAGTACAAAAGTAATTGGTGTAAATTGGACTTTTTAAGTAAAAAGTAAAAGTATTCGATCATAATTCAAATGTTATTTTTGTGCTGTAGGGTGTCACCATGGTAACCAGGATAAATACTCTGCAGGGGCGTGACTCCTCCCCCCCTCTTACGCCTCTTTTGGTCCACAAAAAAAAAAAGAAGAAAGGAAATAGGACTAGTCGAGCTGTCCTCTTAAAGGGCCAGCAGCCGCCAAAATGGAGGAAAATGACACTTATTTTTTAAAATCTTTTGGGGGGGAGTGAAAAGGGGGGTGCCCCCAGTCACCCTGTATTGGCTTTGTCAATGACCTCACGCCCCCGGCCCCATCTTTAGAAAATTCTAGATCCGCCCCTGCTCTGTGTAACGATGACTCAGCTTTTTATTTAGAAGTAAACACAACGAACAAACGATCTTTTAACTCTTTTTAATTTTTTCTATATTTAATGTTAGTTTTTTTTTTGGTGGAAAATGTTTCCTCTTGATTCTGATTGGTCCTTGATTCATGACTTCTTCTCCCGATCAACTGCTTCTTTTAATTTTGACGATGCGGCTTCAAGATACGCAAAAAAAAACTGTATTTTTCAAATTCCTGAACGAAAATGTAACAAAATATATAAAACACACTTTTAAAAAGTAGCGAAGTAAAAGTACAGATATTTACTCTAAAAATGTAGTGAAGTAAAAGTAAAAGTACAGATATTTACTCTAAAAATGTAGTGAAGTAAAAGTAAAAGTACAGATATTTACTCTAAAAATGTAGTGAAGTAAAAGTAAAAGTACAGGTCTTAAATTTTACTTAAAGTACAGATACACAATTTTTTACTTGAGTACAGGAACGAAGTACATTTACTTCTTTCTTTCTCCTTTCAGACGTCCAACAACGATCGAATGAGCCACAGAGCTGTCCTGAGCGCTCTGGAGGTGATCGGGTTCTCATCAGACGAGATTCGTTCAGTCTACCAGATCCTGGCCTCCATCTTGCTCCTGGTAGGTCCTCCGATGCTCCTCCAGAGGTCCTGCAGGGGATCAGGAGCCTCGTGTTTGTCCCGCCCCAACCACGCCTGATGATGTCATGAATAGGTAATGATATTCTAATGAGCCGGTGGACGAACTCTAACGAGGTTTGGCAGCTGAGAGTGACGTTAAAGTGAACGTATGCCACCATTTTTATAACTCTCTCAGTTTGCATGGAATTTGGCGCGCACAGATTTTAGTGTGTGAATGTGTGTGTGCCAATCCCGGCCGTGGTAACCAGGGTCTATGTTCCTACCCTCACCATGGTAACCAGGATCTATGTTCCTACCCTCACCATGGTAACCAGGATCTATGTTCCTACCCTCACCATGGTAACCAGGATCTGTGTTCCTACCCTCACCATGGTAACCAGGATCTGTGTTCCTACCCTCACCATGGTAACCAGGATCTACATTCCTACCCTCACCATGGTAACCAGGATCTATGTTCCTACCCTCACCATGGTAACCAGGATCTGTGTTCCTACCCTCACCATGGTAACCAGGATCTACGTTCCTACCCTCACCATGGTAACCAGGATCTACATTCCTACCCTCACCATGGTAACCAGGATCTACGTTCATACCCTCACCATGGTAACCAGGATCTACGTTCCTACCCTCACCATGGTAACCAGGATCTACGTTCCTACCCTCACCATGGTAACCAGGATCTACATTCCTACCCTCACCATGGTAACCAGGATCTATGTTCCTACCCTCACCATGGTAACCAGGATCTACGTTCATACCCTCACCATGGTAACCAGGATCTACGTTCCTACCCTCACCATGGTAACCAGGATCTATGTTCCTACCCTCACCATGGTAACCAGGATCTGTGTTCCTACCCTCAGCATGGTAACCAGGATCTGTGTTCCTACCCTCACCATGGTAACCAGGATCTACGTTCCTACTCTCACCATGGTAACCAGGATCTACGTTCCTACCCTCACCATGGTAACCAGGATCTACGTTCCTACCCTCACCGTGGTAACCAGGATCTATGTTCCTACCCTCACCATGGTAACCAGGATCTATGTTCCTACCCTCACCATGGTAACCAGGATCTACGTTCCTACCCTCACCATGGTAACCAGGATCTATGTTCCTACCCTCACCATGGTAACCAGGATCTACGTTCCTACCCTCACCATGGTAACCAGGATCTACGTTCCTACCCTCACCATGGTAACCAGGATCTACGTTCCAACCCTCACCATGGTAACCAGGATCTACGTTCCAACCCTCACCATGGTAACCAGGATCTTTGTTCCTACCCTCACCGTGGTAACCAGGATCTTTGTTCCTACCCTCACCGTGGTAACCAAGAGCTACGTTCCTACCCTCACCGTGGTAACCAGGATCTACGTTCCTACCCTCACCATGGTAACCAGCTGTGGGTGGTGACTGAAAGAATGACATCGCGGATATAAGCGGCGTAAATGATCTTCCTCTGCAGGGTGGCTGGGCTCTCACTCAGAGATTGGGTGAGGAGCTCTGCCATCCGAGTCGAGTTGCTCCTCCTCCCGATCGTGAGGCCAGAGCGCCTCGCGGGCGAGGTGTTTTGGGCACGTCCCACCGGGAGGAGACCAAAAGTCAGACCCCGGACCTGCTGGAGAGACTATGTCTCACAGCTGGACAGGAAACACCTCAGGATCCTTCAGGTAAACTGGAGGATGCAGCCGGGGTGAGAGAACCCTGGGCTTCCCGTAACCGGCCACAGATGAGCGGAAGACGACGGAAACATTTTAGTGTGAACACACTCCTGAGCTCAGATTGTGTTTCCAGGGAAACGTGGAGTTCCGGAGTGAAGGTGAGAACGTTCAGATCGAAGGACCGGTGGAGAACATCGCTCAGCTGACCGACACCGACCCGGACAGCGTCTGTAAGAGCCTGCTGTTCCGCACGGTGGCGACCGGGGGCGGTGATGTCATCGAGAAGGGGCACACGGAGCAGGACGCTTGGTTCGGCCGCGACGCCTTCGCCAAGGTGATCGTACACCCACCATCATATAGGACACGCCCCCTGGCTATATGACTCCAATCAGGGGGCATGCCTGTGGGTCCCTCCTGGACCAATGAGGGATCACCTGGACTTACTAACCAATCAGATTGCTCTGTCCTGCAGGCTCTGTACGAGCGTCTTTTCGGTTGGATTGTGACTCGAATTAACGGCGTCATCCAGGTTCGGGATTACAACCCGGTTCTACACGGGAAGAACACGGTCATCGGCGTGCTCGACATCTACGGCTTCGAGATCTTCGACAACAACAGGTCGCTAGGCAACCGAAACGATGACATCACAGGATACGTTGTCGTCTGAAAGGTCGCTGATGATGTCATTGATGATGTCACTGATGATGTCACTGCTTTGTCTTTCAGCTTTGAGCAGTTTTGCATCAACTATTGCAACGAAAAATTACAACAGCTTTTCATCGAGTTAATTTTGTGCCAAGAGCAGGCAGAGTACGAGAGAGAGGGCATGACCTGGCAGCACGTGAGTATGACCCGGTAACACGTTACCATCACCTGGCTACACGTGACGTCTCTCCTGGTTGTCGTGGTTACAGATCGACTACCTGGACAACCAGATTATTGTGGACCTGGTGGAGCAGCCTCACCGGGGGATTCTATCCGTCCTGGACGAGGCGTGTCTGGGTGTGGGGAAAGTGACCGACACGGTGTGTTTGGTTACCATGGATACCAAACTGGCCCAACACCCCCACTACACCTCCCGTAAGGTGAGCGCCCTGTTCGTCCAAACCCATACCTACCGTGTTGGTAAAGCTGGGCGTGCATGGAGCTACAACACGCTCCACACACACACCATACTGCCCCCCCTCAGTGAAAGCCCCTCCCATCAGGGTCATGAGCGGGTGAAGGTGGAGATGTTTGACCTGTAATTAGAGGCAGGTTTAACCAGTTTATTGCAGGTACAGTAGGGGTGGGCGATACCGTAATCTTTGGTATCGATCTGATACCAAGTAAACACCAGACCGATATCGCCGATACCGATATTTTCTTTTTTTAAATGACTATTTTTTCATCAACGAACTTAAATAGATTTACATAATTTTTAATGATTTGTAATTAATTGTATTAATAATTCATTAAAACTCAGACAAAATAAAAAACTTTATTAAGATTCAAGGCATTTTTGCTGATCAAGAAAAAACAGACTTGTCTTCAAAAAAAAAAAAAAGTGCATAAAATTCTAATCAAAACAATTAAAAATTCAAAGTCAAAACAATCACTTCAAATAAAATCTTACAAGCAAAGTAAAAAATTTTCAGCAAGGCTTAATATAGAAAAATAAAATGAAACAAATTGTTGTTAAAAAACAAAAACTACCGTAATTTCACGGCTATAAGGTTCATATAAACGTCTTAGATTTTCTTCAAAATGAGCGGTGCGTCTTTTCGTGCGGTGCGCCTTGTGTGTGAGAAAAGGCGGAGCTAAAAGAAAACGCGGTGCCCGCGAGGCGGACCTGAAAGAAAAGGCATGAGAACGTTAAAGAGTGAAGTGTGAGCGGCGTGGGAGCGATGGATGACCGAAGGGTGGAAGGCAGCGCCGGCCGGGCGAGTTACGCTACAGTTTGCCAATGGATTGTAGATGCTTGGACTAACGTGTCTGCTGGTACTGTTATCCGAGCTTTCTCAAAAGCTGGTATCCTTTCTGAGGAGCCGCATAGTACAGACAGTGACTTTGACAGTGAGGAGCGAAGTGGACCTGCTCTGAAACAGAGGATGAGGACTTTGATGGATTTGAATAAAGACTATTACCGGTAATGTGTTTGTTTAGTATCGTTACTACTTAAATAAAACACAAACAAACTCAGTTTTACTCCTGATCTATTTTTTAATACACACATTTACATGTTTGTGTGTGTTGTTGTAAGGCGGTGTGTGACTGAGACTGCGCCTTTTCGTACGGTGCGCCTAATGGTCGTGAAATTACGGTAATTCAAATAAACAAATAAGCATAAAAATACAAAACTCTTCAAAGCCTTTAGCCAACACAAATAATCCAACCCTGTCCCCCCGGGGCGAGGCATTGCTCATCGGAGCAAGTTGCCTTGTTGAAAAAAACAGAACTAAAGTAGGGGGGTTATTTTATTTGGAGTATCGATTAATATCAATACTAGCGTTGGTATGGATATTATCGATATTAGGATTACTAGGACTCACCTATAGTAATCAGATGTTAGAGAAGAGGGGGCTTTTGGGGGATTGGCCAGATCAGACATGTTTTTGTTTTGATTTTTCTTTCTTTTTGTCCCTCTTTGTTTTATGTACTGATCCAAATAAATACATTTTGATTTTAACCATTAATCATGTTTACGATGTCCTCGGCTCTTACAAGGATAGACGGCTGGTTAACGGCTTACAAAAATTAGACGTACTCAGTTTTTGCTGTTTTATTGAAAAATGGCGTCCACCATTGTTCTCTTAGACCGACCCTTAAAAGGACAAATATTATCCAAAAAAATAGTCTCAATGGAAAGTAAATCACATCACGCTCCGCCATCTTTGATTTTCTCTTGTAAAGACGGTACCTCTACGCAGCCACTAGAGGGCGCTGTAAACACAGGTACTACATTAAAAACTTTTAATGGTTTAAAATTCATCTGTTTTTTTTTTTTTTTAATAAAAAACATCAAACATTTCAAATGAATGTAAATCCCATCAGAATGTAAACGATGGATTTCTTTTTTTCAGCTTTCCCCCACCGATAAATCCCTGGAGTTCCAGAAACATTTCCGAATCCGACATTACGCTGGAGACGTCACGTAAGTCAGAATTCAGACCATCCGTCCATCTCACCAGAAACCAACCAATCAGCAGGCTGAATGTCACCACAGCGTGTTCCTGTCACCGTGGTAACAGTGCTGTAGGTTTTGATCTGTTCCCCGGGGATCCGTCTGGTTCCCCCGCTGAGACGTCCCGTCTGAGGCTAAAAATACCCTCCCGCCCCCCCTCCCCACTCCTGCCTCGACTGCTCTGACCTACTTACCTCCATCCAGCCCTGCAGCGGAGCCACGGTTATTATGGGATGGATCACGACGTTTAAAAGTTAGAGGAATTTTAGATTGAAAAGTTTTTATTGGGGCAGCACGGTGGAAATGTGGAGCGAGAGGGGGGGGGGCTGGTCTTTCTGTGTGTAGTTTACATGTTCTACTTGTCTATGTGTGGGTTTTCTCTGGTTTCCTACAAAAATAAACATGTTAGGTTAATTGGTTGCTAGGAATGAGTGTGTGTGTGTGTGTGTGTGTGTGTGTGTGTGTGTGTGTGGCTCCTTCAAGTACTGAGAACTACAAACTGGTTAAAAAAAAAAAAATTCTTCATTCAAGTCTTATTGAGAACAAAGTGTCCGTCCTCCATGTTTGTAGTTCTAAACGGGTTTGGGCCAAATTTTGTCAGGCTCGGACCCTTTCAGGCTGAAGTTTTCAGACCTGATTACAGCTCTAATCCTGCCTCTCACCTGAAATCAGCCGGTAGAGAGTCCGGCACCCCGGTGTGACCGAAGAGGATGCAGCAGATAGGGTTAGATGGAAGAAACGCTGACAACCACTCCACAGAGGTTTCTGCATTGTTTAGTCGCTGCCATGGCAACGCTGGAGGAGCAGCGGTGGTCCAACGTGGGCCTAGCGGATCCAGGCGGACGTGAACTCACATCTAGCAGCGCCAAACTCTGACTGGGCGTTGGTGAAACAGGACCCTCCAGAAACATGGCCGACCGTATGCGGCGTTACTTTAAAGAACCCATCTCATGCAAAAGTGACTTTACAGAGTTTTCTAGCTGGATGTCCGGGCCTTGTGTGTGTGTGTGTGTGTGTGTGTGTGTGTGTGTGTGTGTGTGATGTCCGGGCCTTGTGTGTGTGTGTGTGTGATGTCCGGGCCTTGTGTGTGTGTGTGTGTCTGTGTGATGTCCGGGCCTTGTGTGTGTGTGTGTGTGTGTGTGTGATGTCCGGGCCTTGTGTGTGTGTGTGTGTGTGTGTGATGTCCGGGCCTTGTGTGTGTGTGTGTGTGTGTGTGATGTCCGGGCCTTTTGTGTGTGTGTGTGTGTGTGTGTGTGATGTCCGGGCCTTGTGTGTGTGTGTGTGTGTGTGTGTGATGTCCGGGCCTTGTGTGTGTGTATGTGTGTGTGTGTGTGTGTGTGTGTGTGTGTGATGTCCGGGCCTTGTGTGTGTGTGTGTGTGTGTGTATGTGTGTATGTGTGTGTGTGTGTGTGTCTTTCTAGATTGATTTAGCCCGTTTTTCTGTGTATTTCTGATATGCTCAAACAAAACAACCAATGAGCAGATGTCTAAAGTATGATGCATTTGACTTAGCCACGCCCCCCCCCCCCTCCCTCCTCACCACCCGCCCTCCTCACCCGCCTCCACTCCGGCCTTACGCCCTCACAAACTCACTTTCAACGTCCGATATCCAGGCTGGTTCGCTGCTCTGCCTCTTTTTTATTTTCTTTTTGTAGCTACGCACGGGTTTACGCCTGCCTTCCCCCTCCCGCTCAGAGATGGGCGGAGGAATAGAGGCTCAGTGAGAGCAGAGGGCGGAGCTTGTACTTTCTCAGGACGGACGGGGGATGAGCGATACCTGGCCTTTCATAGTTCCGGGTCTGTGACTGCGCTCCACCAAATCAATATATTTTAATAACTCTGGTGTAATGCATGTTGTAAACCCCACATTTTGCGTGTGTGTGTGCAGTGTGTCCGGGGTCTAAACTCCAGCATAGGAGAACACTGTGGTTAGAACTCCTCCTACTTTTCCCCTGAGCCAATCAGCGACGAGCATGAAGACCTTTCAGATAAACTGACGGCCATTTTGTTTGTTTGTTTTTTTTTACAGATATTCAATCGAAGGTTTTCTGGATAAAAACAAAGACCTGCTTTTTCAGGATTTTAAGCGTCTGATGTTCAACAGGTGTCGTTTTTTTTTCCTCATACACCGTAACCAGGTTTCCATGGTAACCTGAACCCTGCATTTCCCCGCAGCACCAACCCCGTCTTGAAGGAGATGTGGCCCGACGGCCGGCAGAGCATCACCGAGGTTACCAAGCGCCCGCTAACCGCCGGCACGCTCTTTAAGACCTCCATCGTGGCGCTGATAGAGAAGCTAGCCTGTAAGGTGTGTGTCTCCAGCCAATCAGAAAGCAGCATCGGCTGGGTGTGTTGTTATGACGATGAGGTGATTGGTGTGTGTGTGCAGGAGCCGTACTACGTCCGCTGTATCAAACCCAACGAGGTCAAGTCAGCGGTGCTGTTCGACGACGCGCGATGCCAACACCAGGTGGCGTACCTGGGCCTGCTGGAGAACGTGATGGTGCGACGGGCGGGGTTCGCATACCGGCAGCCCTACGCCCGCTTCCTGCAGCGCTACAAGATGACCTGCGAGTACACCTGGCCCAACCACCTGATGGACTCGGACCGGGACGCCGTGGAGGCCATCGTCACGCAGCACGGTTTCCAGGACGACGTGGCGTACGGACACACGAAGCTGTTCGTACGAACGCCGCGGACGCTGTTTACGCTGGAGCAGGAGCGGGCGGCGTTGATCCCCATCCTCGTCCTGTTCCTCCAGAAGGTCTGTGTGCAACCCGTCCGATTGGAACATCGTAGCTCACACACACACACACACATACACACACACACACACACACACACACACACACACACACACACACAGTGGTGGAACGTAACCAAGTAAGTACAGTAACGAAGTACGAAGTAAACGTACTTTGTTACTGTTCTTACCGACACTGCTCGACTCTGATTGGCTCAGGAGAAAAGTAGGAGGAGTTTTTACTTAAGTGAATAAATTGTGTATCTGTACTTTAAGTAAAATTTAAGACCTGTACTTTTACTTTTACTTCACTACATTTTTAGAGTAAATATCTGTACTTTTACTTCGTTACTTTTTAAAAGTGTGTTTTATATTTTTTGTTACATTTTCGTTCAGGAATTTGAAAAGTATACAGGTTTTTTTTTTTTAGGGCAACTTGAAGCCGCATCGCCAAAATTAAAAGAAGCAGTTGATCGGGAGAAGAAGTCATGAATCAAGGACCAATCAGAATCAAGAGGAAACATTTTCCACCAAAAAACCTAACATGAAATATAGAAAAAATGATAGAGTCAGAAGATTGTTTTTTCGTTGTGTTTACTTCTAAATAAAAAGCTGAGTCATCGTTACACAGAGCAGGGGCGGTTCTAGGATTTTCTAAAGGGGGGGTGGCATGAGGTCATTGACAAAGCCAGTATAGGGTGACTGGGGGCCTCCCCTGCTCCAGCCCCCAAGAACATTTAAAAAAATAAGAGTCATTTTCCTGCATTTTGGCGGCTGCTGGCCCTTTAAGAGGAAAGCTTGACTAGTCCTCTTTCCTTTCTTCTATTTTTTTGTTCCTGTGGACCAGAGGAGAGACTGGGATGGGAGAGGAGGCGGTGGTGAGCACGCCCCCCCCCCCCCTTCTTGGATCCGCCCCTGCAGAGTATCTATCCTGGTTACCATGGCGACACCCTACAGCACAAAAAAATAATATTTAAATTATGATCGAATACTTTTACTTTTTACTTAAAAAATAAAATTTACACCAATTACTTTTGTACTTTTACTTAAGTAGAAAAAGTGAGTGGGGGTTCCCTGACCCTACGGTGTGGGTACCGTTTAGATACCAGGGGGTTTGGTTGAGAAAGTTTAGATTAAAAAATTGGGTGATGATTAGTCAGCCTGTCTGCCTCCAGCAACTAGGTCAGGGATCACAGGCATTGTTATTTTTTTACATACTTAATTCATCCCTCAATGGGGAGATTTCTGTCCTGCATCACACCACAGCAGGCTGCCAGGACGGTGCTAATGGTGGGAGAAACGGGGGGTTAGGTGTCTTCTCCAAGGACACTTAGACATGAACTCAGTGGGATTCGAACCGGCGAACCTTATATCACTGAGCTATCGCCCCCATCTCCCCCCAATGGTATTCCCATTCTATTATTTTATCATTGCATTGATGGGTAAACACACTAGCCAATCAGAACAAAGTGTCCGTCCTCCATGTTTGTAGTTCTTTAGCAGACCATGCTAGAATTCCTCTATTCATCCCTCACTGGGGAAATTTGTGTGCTGCACTCCTTACACCGCAGCAGGCTGCCCTTCGATGGTGCTAATGGTGGGAGAAACGGGGGTTAAGTGTCTTCTCCATGGACCCTAGACGTGCTCTCTGTGGGACGCGAACCTTCTGTTTTCCTGTTCGGGTTCTTTTTGTACTGTTCGTGTCCGGTTCCCCACCAGATAGGGACGATCCGCTCACTGTGGAGCGAATGAACCCCTAAACTGTGAGGTCAGACTGTTTCCATGGAGACAGAGAAACACCCGATCGATTAGATTGGATGAGAATTAGAAAACTTTCAAATTAAAACAGAACGTTTCTAACCAGTTTCCACGACACACCTTTAATTTGAAACTTCGTCCCTGTCTTTTTCTTCCTGCGTGGAACGAACCACTTCCAGGTCACTCAGATTAATAACAGTGGGTTTCTCTCCTGCAGGTGTGGCGGGGGGCGTTGGCCCGCCTGCGGTGCCGCCGCATGCGTGCTATCTACACCATCATGGGCGTCTACCGGCGCTACAAGGTGAAGGCGCACTTCTGGGAGGTGGAACGCCGATTCGCCAACGTGCGGACGACGGGGGACTACGGGCGAGGCGTGGTCTGGCCCCTCCCTCCTGCATCCCTCGCCCGATTCCATGACATCACGGTGATGCTGCATCGCAGGTTAGAATCAGAGGGTTGCCATGACGACCTGTTTTAGACCATTTAGAGAGGCAAATGATGTTTGCGGATGACATTGTGATCTGTAGTGAGAGGAGTAAAGAGGAGGAGGAAAAGCTGGAGAGGTGGAGGTTTGAAGATTAGTCAGAGTAAAACAGAGTACATGTGTGTGAATGAGAGGGATCCAAATGGAAAAGTGAGGTTACAGGGAGAAGAGAGAAAGAAGGTGGAAGATTTTAAGTATCTAGGATCAACAGTCCAGAGCAATGGAGAGTGTGGAAAAGAGGTGAAGAAGTGGGTGCAGGCAGGCTGGAACGGGTGGAGGAAAATATCAGGTGTGATGTGTGATAGAAGAGTAACCATGGTGAGAGCGGCCATGCTGATTGGTCCACCCCATCTGGCTCCTCTCGACCTGGAGGAGGAGACACCGAGCTCTTCCCGGATGGCAGAGCTCTTCACCCGATCTCTGAGTGAGAGCTCAGCCACCCTGCGGAGGAAGATCATTTCGGCCGCTTGTACCCACGATCTCATTCTTTCAGTCACCACCCACAGCTGGTTACCATGGTGAGGGTAGGAACATAGATCCTGGTTACCATGGTGAGGGTAGGAACGTAGATCCTGGTTACCATGGTGAGGGTAGGAACTTAGATCCTGGTTACCATGGTGAGGGTAGGAACGTAGATCCTAGTTACCATGGTGAGGGTAGGAACATAGATCCTGGTTACCATGGTGAGGGTAGGAAAGTAGATCCTGTTTACCATGGTGAGGGTAGGAACATAGATTCTGGTTACCATGGTGAGGGTAGGAACGTAGATCCTGGTTACCATGGTGAGGGTAGGAACGTAGATCCTGGTTACCATGGTGAGGGTAGGAACGAAGATCCTGGTTACCATGGTGAGGGTAGTAATGTAGATCCTGGTTACCATGGTGAGGGTAGGAATGTAGATCCTGGTTACCATGGTGAGGGTAGGAACATAGATCCTGGTTACCATGGTGAGGGTAGGAACGTAGATCCTGGTTACCATGGTGAGGGTAGGAACATAGATCCTGGTTACCATGGTAAGGGTAGGAACATAGATCCTGGTTACCATGGTGAGGTTAGGAACGTAGATCCTGGTTACCATGGTGAGGGTAGGAACGTAGATCCTGGTTACCATGGTGAGGGTAGGAACGTAGATCCTGGTTACCATGGTGAGGGTAGGAATGTAGATCCTGGTTACCATGGTGAGGGTAGGAACATAGATCCTGGTTACCATGGTGAGGGTAGGAACGTAGATCCTGGTTACCATGGTGAGGGTAGGAACGTAGATCCTGGTTACCATGGTGAGGGTAGGAACGTAGATCCTGGTTACCATGGTGAGGGTAGGAACGTAGATCCTGGTTACCATGGTGAGGGTAGGAACGTAGATCCTGGTTACCATGGTGAGGGTAGGAATGTAGATCCTGGTTACCATGGTGAGGGTAGGAACATAGATCCTGATTACTATGGTGAGGGTAGGAACGTAGATCCTGGTTACCATGGTGAGGGTAGGAACGTAGATCCTGGTTACCATGGTGAGGGTAGGAACGTAAATCCTGGTTACCATGGTGAGGGTAGGAACGTAGATCCTGGTTACCATGGTGAGGGTAGGAACGTAAATCCTGGTTACCATGGCGAGGGTAGGAACGTAGATCCTGGTTACCATGGTGAGGGTAGGAACCTAGATCCTGGTTACCATGGTGAGGGTAGGAACGTAGATCCTGGTTACCATGGTGAGGGTAGGAACGTAGATCCTGGTTACCATGGTGAGTGTAGGAACGTAGATCCTGGTTACCATGGTGAGGGTAGGAACGTAGATCCTTGTTACCATGGTGAGGGTAGGAACATAGATCCTGGTTACCATGGTGAGGGTAGGAACGTAGATCCTGGTTACCATGGTGAGGGTAGGAACATAGATCCTGGTTACCATGGTGAGGGTAGGAACGTAGATCCTGGTTACCATGGTGAGGGTAGGAACATAGATCCTGGTTACCATGGTGAGGGTAGGAACGTAGATCCTGGTTACTATGGTGAGGGTAGGACTGTAGATCCTGGTTACCATGGTGAGGGTAGGAATGTAGATCCTGGTTACCATGGTGAGGGTAGGAACGTAGATCCTGGTTACCATGGTGAGGGTAGGAACGTAGATCCTGGTTACCATGGTGAGGGTAGGACTGTAGATCCTGGTTACCATGGTGAGGGTAGGAATGTAGATCCTGGTTACCATGGTGAGGGTAGGAATGTAGATCCTGGTTACCATGGTGAGGGTAGGAACATAGATCCTGGTTACCATGGTGAGGGTAGGAACGTAGATCCTGGTTACCATGGTGAGGGTAGGAACGTAAATCCTGGTTACCATGGCGAGGGTAGGAACCTAAATCCTGGTTACCATGGTGAGGGTAGGAACGTAGATCCTGGTTACCATGGTGAGGGTAGGAACGTAGATCCTGGTTACCATGGTGAGGGTAGGAACGTAGATCCTGGTTACCATGGTGAGGGTAGGAACGTAGATCCTTGTTACCATGGTGAGGGTAGGAACGTAGATCCTGGTTACCATGGTGAGGGTAGGAACCACCTGGGCGGTCACTGAGCGGGGGTAAACAAACCCAGACGACCCTGGATGCCAATGAGGTGAAACTGCATTGGCACTGGGCTAGTTCATGACTCTCTCTCTCTCTCTCCAGATGGTGGGCGAGGCAGATCGTGAAAAACATCCCTCCGTCCGACACGTTGGAGGTCCGAGCCAAAGTGGCGGCCATGACGGCTCTGAACGGAGAGAGGAAGGAGTGGGGCGTCGGCCGGGCCTGGGAGAGAGACTACCTGTCCAACGTGGGTGTATCACTCCGTCTGTCTGTCTGTCTGTAGTTACACACGTCATCACCCTTCTCTGCACGCTCCTCGTGCACGACGGGGCCACCGTGCACGACGAGGACAATGTGCACGACGGGGCCACCGTGCACGACGAGGCCACTGTGCACGACGGGGCCACCGTGCGCGACGGGGCCACTTTGCACGTGGTCTGAATGAGCCTCATTCAGCTGCTAATCTGGGCTTTAAGATGCCTTCAGGGTCCTGATCCCGAGTCCGATTCTTTTCCACGTGGTCACGGGATTCCATTGACCTACAAGTTTAAACTGGGGGTCACGCTTGTTTCCATGGAAACAAGGGATCAGTTGTTTCATGACTTCCTGTCATATGACCGGGATGGACACGCCCATTTTTACCACCATCTATGACTCAACGTTTTTGTTTGTTATAATTTGAATGTTTTAATTTCTGGATTTTTCTTATTTTTAAACTTATAATTTTACACTTTGCGGCTGAGCTCAGTCGAGAGGCAGGGTACACCCTGAACAGTACACCAGTCTGTTAAAGGGCCACACACACACACACTCTCATTCCTAGCAGCCAATCAGCCTAACATGTATGTTTTTGGATGGTGGGTAGAAACCAGAGAAAACCCGGTTCCCGTTGAGGTGGTCCCCGATATGACGCCCAGTTTCAAGCTGTTACTGCGGCTCCCAGTCTGATCCGCTTCCTGTCCACAGGTCCGGGATTGTCCTCAGACCAGTTCTACCTTCATCCGGGCCTCTAAAGACCTGAAGAACAAAGATGGCTACAGTCTGGTCCTCTTCTCAGGATTCTGTAGGAAGGTAAAAACATGAATCTATCTTCATGTCTTCCTTCACTGTATCCATGAACCTCCTCTTTGGTCTTCCTCTAGTCCTCTTTCCTGGTGGTTCCAAACCCAGCATCCTTCTTCTGATGTACTCTCTCTCTCTCCTCTGCACATGTCCAAACCATCTCAGTCTGACCTCTCTGACTTTAAAACCTCTAACATGTGCTGTTCCTCTGATCCTGTCCATCCTGGTCACTCCCAGAGAGATCCTCAGCATCTTCATCTCTGATACAAATATCTCTGTTTCCTGTCTTTGAATCAGTGACACCGTCTCTAGACCAATCAGCATGGCCGCTCTCACCACGCTGTCTCTAGACCAATCAGCATGGCCGCTCTCACCACACTGTCTCTAGACCAATCAGCATGGCCGCTCTCACCACACTGTCTCTAGACCAATCAGCTTGGCCGCTCTCACCACACTGTCTCTAGACCAATCAGCATGGCCGCTCTCACCACACTGTCTCTAGACCAATCAGCATGGCCGCTCTCACCACACTGTCTCTAGACCAATCAGCATGGCCGCTTTCACCACACTGTTTCTAGACCAATCAGCATGGCCGCTCTCACCACACTGTCTCTAGACCAATCAGCATGGCCGCTCTCACCACACTGTCTCTAGACCAATCAGCATGGCCGCTTTCACCACACTGTTTCTAGACCAATCAGCATGGCCGCTCTCACCACACTGTCTCTAGACCAATCAGCATGGCCGCTCTCACCACACTGTCTCTAGACCAATCAGCATGGCCGCTTTCACCACACTGTTTCTAGACCAATCAGCATGGCCGCTCTCATCACACTGTCTCTAGACCAATCAGCATGGCCGCTCTCACCACACTGTCTTTAGACCAATCAGCATGGCCGCTCTCACCACGCTGTCTCTAGACCAATCAGCATGGCCGCTCTCACCACACTGTCTCTAGACCAATCAGCATGGCCGCTCTCACCACACTGTCTTTAGACCAATCAGCATGGCCGCTCTCACCACACTGTCTCGAGACCAATCAGCATGGCCGCTCTCACCACACTGTCTCTAGACCAATCAGCATGGCCGCTCTCACCACACTGTCTCTAGACCAATCAGCATGGCCGCTCTCACCACACTGTCTCTAGATCAATCAGCATGGCCGCTCTCACCACACTTGTCTTTAGACCAATCAACATGGCCGCTCTCACCACACTGTCTCTAGACCAATCAGCATGGCCGCTCTCACCACACTGTCTCTAGACCAATCAGCATGGCCGCTCTCACCACACTGTCTCTAGACCAATCAGCATGGCCGCTCTCACCACACTGTCTTTAGACCAATCAGCATGGCCGCTCTCACCACACTGTCTCGAGACCAATCAGCAAACACCTCTCGGTTCATCAGAAACAGATTTTCTTCTTTTTTCTCAGATCAACAGGTTTAATAAAAACAAGGACCGAGCCGTGCTGATCACCGACCGCTACGTCTACAAGTTAGAGCCCAAGAAGGACTACAAGGTCCTGAAGAGGTTCTCCTTAGAAACGGTAAAGACTTCCTGTTTCCTACTGGACGCAGAGACGGGATACACACTGACACTATATAATGAGTACTGATGAAACACAGATACTTTTTAATCCTTTAATCAAGAAATTTGTGTCTGATAGCTCCAATCAGTCCAAGAGAGAGCTTCAGAACAGCTGCTGGGTGGGGTGGAGCTGGAACAGCAGCTTGGTAGAACAGAGGTGGAACAGCTGTTGGTCAAACATGACCGTTGGCTCTTCGGTGGGCAGAATGTGGGTTACCGTGGTAACGATGTTTGAGCGTTCTTTTTTTTTTTCCCACTGACGTTTTTTTAAGAGTTTTTCCTCTTCGTGAAGGAGGGTCTAAAGACAGGAACGGGATGAAATTCTTTAACTGGCTTTAGTTTCTTTAGCTTCTAGACCTGTTGATCTTTTTCTGTGTTTCTTTTTTTTGTGATGGATTATGCATAGCCCCAGGGGGAATCGAACCAGGTTCAACCGGTCGAAAGATGGTAATTCTATCACTAGGCTATCCCCTCTCAGACAGGACTCATACA
>LR738551.1:28659770-28682270 GCA_902685375.1 Neostethus bicornis | reverse complement strand
GGCAACGGCCTGGAAGGCTCTGTCCCCCATGGTGGTCAGCCTGGTCCTGGGCTGGTGGAGGCAGTGGGTGGAATTTGAGCGAAGGTGTCTTGGGTTGATAAGTGGGGAGAGGAGCTCAGTGAGGTAAGTTGGGGCATTTCCATGGACACATTGGTAGGTGAGGAGGCAGATTGAAACGGATGGGAAGCCAGTGAAGTGATTTAAGAACAGGTGTGATGTGGTCAAATTTTCGCCTCCTCGTCAGGACCCTGGCAGCGCAGTTTTGGATGTGCTGGAGCTTCTCAAGGCTCCTGCCAGGTGTGCCAACGAGGAGGGCATTGCAGTAGTCGAGTCTGGAGGAGATGAAGGCATGGATCAGTTTTTCAGCTGCGGCGTGGGTGAGTGAGGGGCGGAGCTTGGCAATGTTTCTGAGGTGTAGGAAAGAAACTTTGCAGAGGTGACGTACATGCTGGTCAAATGTGAGATTGCAGTCGATTTTTTACGCCAAGGCTTGTTACAGAGGAGGAGAGTGGAATGTTGTGACCAGAAACCAGAATGCTTGAAATGGAGGATGTCTTGATCTGGTTAGGTGTACCGATTAATATGGCTTCCGTCTTGCTGGTGTTGAGCTGGAGAAAGTTGTTGGTCATCCACGTCCCTATCTCCTCCAGACAGGCATGAAGGGCAGAAAGAGCTTGGGTGGGCTTAGTGTCCATTTTCAAATACAGTTGTGTGTCATCAGCATAGCAATGAAATGAAATGTTGTGTTTCCGGATTATTTGTCCAAGTGGAGATATGTATATGGTGAAAAGTGTGGGGCCAAGGACAGAGCCTTGAGGCACTCCGCAGGTGACTTGGTGTGGCTGGGATTTAGCAGTCCCCAGAGCCACATATTCTGTTCTGTTTGTGATGTATGAATGAAACCAGTTGAAAATATTTCCTGAGAGTCCAGTGGTAGTCTGAAGACGGTGAAGGAGAACGGTGTGATCCACAGTGTCAAAGGCAGCTGACAGGTCCAGAAGGAGGAGCAAGGATGAAGAGCCCTGGTCCGCAGTTACCCTCAGGAACGTAGATCCTGGTTACAATGGTGAGGGTAGGAACGTAGATCTTGGTTACCATGGTGAGGGTAGGAACGTAGATCCTGGTTACCATGGTGAGGGTAGGAACGTAGATCCTGGTTACCACGGTGAGGGTAGGAACGTAGATCCTGGTTACCACGGTGAGGGTAGGAACGTAGATCCTGGTTACCATGGTGAGGGTAAGAACGTAGATCCTGGTTACCATGGTGAGGGTAGGAACATAGATCCTGGTTACCATGTTGAGGGTAGGAACGTAGATCCTGGTTACCATGGTGAGGGTAGGAACGTAGATCCTGGTTACCATGGTGAGGGTAGGAACATAGATCCTGGTTACCATGGTGAGGGTAGGAATGTAGATCCTGGTGACCATGGTGAGGGTAGGAACGTAGATCCTGGTTACCATGGTGAGAGTAGGAACGTAGATCCTGGTTACCATGGTGAGGGTAGGAACGTAGATCCTGGTTACCATGGTGAGAGTAGGAACGTAGATCCTGGTTACCACGGTGAGGGTAGGAACGTAGATCCTGGTTACCATGGTGAGGGTAGGAACGTAGATCCTGGTTACCATGGTGAGGGTAGGAACGTAGATCCTGGTTACCATGGTGAGAGTAGGAACGTAGATCCTGGTTACCACGGTGAGGGTAGGAACGTAGATCCTGGTTACCATGGTGAGGGTAGGAACGTAGATCCTGGTTACCATGGTGAGGGTAGGAACGTAGATCCTGGTTACCATGGTGAGGGTAGGAACATAGATCCTGGTTACCATGGTGAGAGTAGGAACGTAGATCCTGGTTACCATGGTGAGGGTAGGAACGTAGATCCTGGTTACCATGGTGAGAGTAGGAACGTAGATCCTGGTTACCATGGTGAGGGTAGGAACGTAGATCCTGGTTACCATGGTGAGGGTAGGAACGTAGATCCTGTTTACCATGGAGAGGGTAGGAACATAGATCCTGGTTACCATGGTGAGGGTTGGAACATAGATCCTGGTTACCATGGTGAGGGTAGGAACGTAGATCCTGGTTACCATGGTGAGGGTAGGAATGTAGATCCTGGTTACCACGGTGAGGGTAGGAATGTAGATCCTGGTTACCATGGTGAGGGTAGGAATGTAGATCCTGGTTACCATGGTGAGGGTCAGCTCTCTCTTCACCACGACGTGTATGAAATCACGTCACCTTAATCATCTTCATCATCTTCGGTGAAACCCCCTCCTTTTCAGTGTCAGAGTGTTACCCGGCCATCATAAGTAACACAGGCTCATTGGTCGAGCCATCATAGGTAACACAGTCTCATTGGTCGAGCCATCATAGGTAACACAGTCTCATTGGTCGAGCCCTTCTTACTATTTTTTATCTTTTACTCAGGTTAGTATAAATAGATCCAGTTTTCAGTCCATTTCATTCAGATTTAAAATGATTTCCAGATGGAAGTCGAAACGTCTCGATCAAGAATTAAACTGTCCAGAAGACTTTTTTAAAACTTTTTCTATTATCTTCTTTGCATTTATTTGATCTTAGTTTTGATTCTAGTTCCGGTTCGAGCGCCGCATGGTTCAAAACCTATGAAAAAAGTAGCGACTTATAGTCCAGAAAATACGGTACTTTACTATTCCCCATGAAGAGGTGTGTGTGTGTGTGTCCGTAAGCTCCAAGCTGTTCAAGAGAGAGCTCCAAGGAGCTTCAGAAAGCTGCTAGGTGGAGTAGAGCTAGAACAGCCGTTCTAGGACAGATTACTGTTGGCTGTACGTTGGGCAGAATGTGGGTCACCGTGGTAACGATGTTTGAAATCTTCAGTAAATCATAATAAGATCCTGCAGGAGTTCGGTTTTCATGAGAATCTAGATTTTTCTGAAGGTTCAAGATGAAACTTTAACAGCTTTAAATCTAAAAACAGTAAATAAAGTAAAACTTGTGAGGATGTGGAACTCGTCCCGCTCCGTGATGACCTCCTCAGCTGCTGGTCCAGATCTTCTCTAATTCAGATTTTTAGGTCATTCTCCTGAAATAGTTTCTGCGTCTCGGTCCCTGAAGACCTGTCCTCTTTTCAACACCTCCTCCTTCTTTCTGCCTGAATGGACTAAGACCAGCAAACTGCAGCGCTAACCGCTAAGCTAATGTAAACAGAACACACCCCACCTCCAGAGGGGGGTATGTACACACACCCCACCTCCAGAGGTGGGTATGTAGAACACACCCCACCTCCAGAGGGGGGTATGTACACACACCCCACCTCCAGAGGGGGGTATGTAGAACACACCCCACCTCCAGAGGGGGGTATGTAGAACACACCCCACCTCCAGAGGTGGGTATGTACACACACCCCACCTCCAGAGGGGGGTATGTAGAACACACCCCACCTCCAGAGGGGGGTATGTAGAACACACCCCACCTCCAGAGGGGGGTATGTACACACACCCCACCTCCAGAGGGGGGTATGTAGAACACACCCCACCTCCAGAGGGGGGTATGTACACACTCCACCTCCAGAGGTGGGTATGTACACACACCCCACCTCCAGAGGTGGGTATGTACGCACCCCACCTCCAGAGGTGGGTATGTACACACACCCCACCTCCAGAGGTGGGTATGTACACACACCCCACCTCCAGAGGTGGGTATGTAGAACACACTCCACCTCCAGAGGTGGGTATGTAGAACACACCCCACCTCCAGAGGTGGGTATGTAGAACACACTCCACCTCCAGAGGTGGGTATGTAGAACACACTCCACCTCCAGAGGGGGGTATGTACACACCCCACCTCCAGAGGTGGGTATGTAGAACACACTCCACCTCCAGAGGTGGGTATGTAGAACACACTCCACCTCCAGAGGTGGGTATGAACACACTCCACCTCCAGAGGTGGGTATGAACACACTCCAATGTGAAAGTCTGACGCCCGTTTCGTTACGTTTTCGTCTCGTTAGCAGAAACTCTCAAACGTCTCGTCACATTTTCGTCAACAAAATTTCGCAATTATTTCGTTATCGTTACGTCATAAAAAAAAATGCTTCGTCAACAAAATCATTTAGTTTTTAGTTTTCGTCATCGTTTACGAAAACAACACTGATTCCCACCGGGCCCATGACGTCCCTGGTACTACAGGAGGAGAAAACAAACAAACAAAAACGACCTAAGTACCTGCCAACAGGCCAACAGAACCCAGGATTCTCACGTGAGATTTTCTCGAGCTCCACGTTAACGTTTACATCTTTTTTTTTTCAGGATCAGAAACGTTTCACTTTCTGTGAAAGTTTCTCGTTTGAGTCTTCAGATCCACATGAGGGGGAAACCCAAGAGCGTTACCGTGGAAACCAGAGCGGGTCAGACGGTAGCCGACTTCAAAAAAACCCGGGACGGGTTCCTGCTGTTGGTTCCTGATAACTGACTCCGCCCACCACCAAATCACCTTTACACAGCACCCACTCTGCCACGCCCCTCTTACCCCACCCACCATCACACTATCTGTAGACCCCTCCCACTCTGCCACGCCCATCTTACCCCGCCCACCATCACACTATCTGTAGACCCCTCCCACTCTGCCACGCCCATCTAACCCCGCCCACCATCACACTATCTGTAGACCCCTCCCACTCTGCCACGCCCATCTAACCCCGCCCACCATCACACTATCTGAAGACCCCTCCCACATTGCCACGCCCATCTTACCCCGCCCACCATCACATTATTTGTAGACCCCTCCCACTCTGCCACGCCCATCAGACCCCGCCCACCATCACATTATCTGTAGACCCCTCCCACTCTGCCACGCCCATCCTACCCTACCCACGATCATACGGTCTGTAGACCCCTCCCACTCTGCCACGCCCATCAGACCCCGCCCACCATCACACTATCTGTAGACCCCTCCCACTCTGTCACGCCCATCCTACCCTACCCACGATCATACGGTCTGTAGACCCCTCCCACTCTGCCGCGCCCATCAGACCCCGCCCACCATCACACTATCTGTAGACCCCTCCCACTCTGCCACGCCCACCGGACCCCGCCCACCATCACATTATCTGTAGACCCCTCCCACTCTGCCACGCCCCCTCCCACTCTGCCACGCCCATCCTACCCTACCCACGATCATACGGTCTGTAGACCCCTCCCACTCTGCCACGCCCATCAGACCCCGCCCACCATCACACTATCTGTAGACCCCTCCCACTCTGCCACGCCCATCGGACCCCGCCCACCATCACACTATCTGTAGACCCCTCCCACTCTGCCACGCCCATCTTACCCCACCCACCATCACCATCCGCCCCTTTAAATTTTTTTTATATTTTTAACTTTAAATCAAAATGAAATATTTTTAGTAAAAAACAAACTTTGTTTACAAAGTTTAAAAACAAATAAATTATTTTACATTTAATCTGGATTATTATTTTTTTGAGCTTCTCTCATTTGTCTGGTTGGCGCCACCTAGAGTCTCCACTTCACTCCAGCTAGTAGGCCAGGGACTGTATGCATCACCTTACAACCTCCTGAAAACAGCCGGCCAATCAACGAATAGAGACGACGTATGACATCAGACACAAGCAGTCGTTCGAGTCTGTTCATAGGTCGGTAGTTAAACATGGAGGTGGATGGAGCCGTACGGTGGATGGAGCCGTACGGCGCGGATGGAGCCGTACGGCGGATGGAGCCGTACGGCGGATGGAGCCGTACGGCGGATGGAGCCGTACGGCGGATGGAGCCGTACGGTGGATGGAGCCGTACGGCGGATGGAGCCGTACGGCGGATGGAGCCGTACGGTGGATGGAGCCGTACGGCGCGGATGGAGCCGTACGGCGCGGATGGAGCCGTATGGTGGATGGAGCCGTACGGCGGATGGAGCCGTACGGCGGATGGAGCCGTACGGCGGATGGAGCCGTACGGCGGATGGAGCCGTACGGCGGATGGAGCCGTACGGTGGATGGAGCCGTACGGCGTGGATGGAGCCGTACGGTGGATGGAGCCGTACGGTGTTTTAGGTAAAGATGTGGTCGCTTGCCGACGGGATTTGGGTCAAGTTTAATTTCTGTTAAGCCCCGTTTAGCAGAAATATAACATGGTGGCACAGTGGGTGGCACAGTGGGTGGCACAGTGGGCTCACAGCAACAAGGTCATGGGTTCGAGTCCTGGGTGGGTACAAGCCTTGGAACACTGTCCTTTCTGTGTGGAGTTTGCATGTTCTTCCTGTGTCTGGGTGGGTTTCCTCCCACCCTCCAAAAATATACATGTTAGGTTGATTGGCCGGTACCAAGTTGCCCCTAGGACTGAGTGTGTGTGTGTGTGTGTGTGTGTGTGTGTGTGTGGATGGTTGTATGTGTGTATGGTGACCTCTTTGGGGTGTACCCTGCCCTTCACCTTGAATCGGCCGGGATGGGCTCCGGCACCCCCTGTTAAGAAGGTGACAGACTGTTTAGCAGATTAGATACGCCACGATGATGTCAACCAGAAAGCAGTGATTGGTTAAATCTTAAAGGCCCGGTCACACTGCCCAAACTTTGCCAGAGCGTACCTTACAGTAGGAAGGGGCGACAAATTTGGCCAACGCCCGTAAACACTTACAAAATGGGACGAAAAAAAGGAAAACATGACCGTTGGCTTCGCGGTGCACCGCTGAAGCCGGTGTTGGTTTAACGATAGCTACCCTCGTGGGGTATCTAACCAAAGTTCATCACTGCCATGGATCGCTGCTTCGACGCCCGGTACCGTTCCAGCCAACGCTCCACCGAAGTTTGTACAACGTCTAGTCGCTGCCAGTCTAACGCTGGTGAAGCAGCGGTGGTCCAGCGTTGGCTTAGTGGACCTGATCGTCCACCAACTTTCATCTAGTGATGTCATACTATGATGGAAAAAAATGTACCTACCTCACTGCTCTCAATATTTTGTGCGGCTCAAACTTTTGGGAGCGGTGGGAGGGCCGCTCGAGAAACGTCAGCGGTGGCCGAGTGTGTGTGGCGTCGCTTTAACGAGTGTCTACTTTTCTTGAATGGGTTACGTCACTGGTCCAAGAACGCTCCTGCTAAATTCAGGCGGTGTGACCGGACCCTAATAATACCCGCCCCCTCTGCAGTGAGGTCAGACTGTTTCCACATGAGTCTGATGGATCAGGCTAAGGGAGCACAGAACCAGACTTTGGATTCAGACTGGGTCCAGACCTCAGAGACCCTGTGGGTGTCCACACATCCACACTGTGTGACTCCAGAAGGCTCCACGTCACCTCCATCCACACTGTGTGACTCCAGACGACTCCACGTCACCTCCATCCACACTGTGTGACTCCAGACGGCTCCACGTCACCTCCATCCACACTGTGTGACTCCAGACGGCTCCACGTCACCTCCATCCACACTGTGTGACTCCAGAAGGCTCCACGTCACCTCCATCCACACTGTGTGACTCCAGACGGCTCCACGTCACCTCCATCCACACTGTGTGACTCCAGACGGCTCCACGTCACCTCCATCCACACTGTGTGACTCCAGACGGCTCCACGTCACCTCCATCCACACTGTGTGACTCCAGAAGGCTCCACGTCACCTCCATCCACACTGTGTGACTCCAGAAGGCTCCACGTCACCTCCATCCACACTGTGTGACTCCAGACGGCTCCACGTCACCTCCATCCACACTGTGTGACTCCAGAAGGCTCCACGTCACCTCCATCCACACTGTGTGACTCCAGACGGCTCCACGTCACCTCCATCCACACTGTGTGACTCCAGACGGCTCCACGTCACCTCCATCCACACTGTGTGACTCCAGAAGGCTCCACGTCACCTCCATCCACACTGTGTGACTCCAGACGGCTCCACGTCACCTCCATCCACACTGTGAGACTCCAGACGGCTCCACGACACCTCCATCCACACTGTGTGACTCCAGACGGCTCCACGTCACCTCCATCCACACTGTGTGACTCCAGACGGCTCCACGTCACCTCCATCCACACTGTGTGACTCCAGACGGCTCCACGTCACCTCCATCCACACTGTGTGACTCCAGACGGCTCCACGTCACCTCCATCCACACTGTGTGACTCCAGAAGGCTCCACGTCACCTCCATCCACACTGTGTGACTCCAGACGGCTCCACGTCACCTCCATCCACACTGTGTGACTCCAGACGGCTCCACGTCACCTCCATCCACACTGAGACTAAATCTCCTCGAATCAGAGCCTCACACTCCGTACACGATCCGATCCGATTGGACCGCAGCGTACAGGACCAGAGGTACCACTGCTGAGACGGGACCAGATGTTGAACCACATTCAAACACAAACAAGTTCTTTCTAATCCAACAATGGCCGCTGGGTTTAGACTTACAATGAGGGAGTGTGTGTGGAAGTGGGCGAGGGACGGTAGGAGGTGGAGAGGGGGCAGCTGATGAGTGAGAAAGAAAGGGGGGTGGTGGGGGGGGGTGAGAGAAGACGTTCCAAACAAACGCCCCTTTCAGATTTACAGAACACAGATCTACTATCAGCATGAGTCGGCCATTCAGGCTGTTCCTGCAGCGTCGGCTGTGGTTTAATAAGCCGATGTGGGAGCTGCAGCTCCTACCACGCATTCTGTAAATATGGCAGGTGGTATGAACCATAAGGGGAGCAGTGGCAGACTGACTCCCCTGCTGTTTACCAGACTTCATACCCTTGTGCCGGATCTCTCTGTTCCCCAAAAATATCTGTTGCTTCCTGTGATGAGTCAGCGACCAGACAGCAAACCTGGGGTGACCTTCCCAGGTGGTATGGAGATCCTGGAGTACCCGGTTCATGGATTCCCGTCTCGGCATTACTGACGAAGTCCGACGGAAAGGCAAGGGGATACAGCCGATGTCAGCGCCGCTGTAGAGGTGCCAGAGAGCCTCACAGAGCTCAGCCAACTGTCTACGGGTTTCCATACCGGGTTTTATTCCCATGATGTTTGACCAACCAAAGCCGACCTGCCAGGCGGCCGGCCTGCCAGGCGGCCGGCCTGCCAGGCGGCCGGCCTGCCAGGCGGCCGGCCTGCCATGCTACCATTTTGTTCCAATGTCTTCCGGTTATCCGGGTCGCCGGGGGTAACACCCTCAGACGGGAATTCCAGTCTTCTCTCACCCCGGCTGCATCCTCCATCTCACCCAGAAGGATCCTGAGGTGTTCCCTGTCCAGCTGTGAGACATAGTCTCTCTAACAGGTCCGGGGTCTGCCTCTAGGTCTCCTCCTGGTGGGACGGAACACCTCACCAGGGAGGGAGGCATCCTAACCAGATGCCTGACCCTCCCCATCTGGTTTCTCTCAACCCGGAGAGAAGCGAGATCAAAACGATCGTTAGCTGTTTTAAAAATACTGCATCAGATGAAATAAAAAAGCTTCCAAAACAGTTCAAAATATTTTTAAGTCAGTTTTAAGACTGATTCAAACAACTAGAGGTGTGAGAGAAGGCTGGGCTGAGGCTGTTGCCCCCGGCAACCCGGCCCTGGATAAACGGAAGACGATGGAACCGAACATTGAAAAGATGGAGGTCTCTAAACTGCTGAGCTGACACTGATAGGTCCACGGAGTGTGGTCCAAACTCTGGTTCCATCAGGAAGTAAAACGCTGCAGACCGTCGTTTTATTTAGAAAATTTATTTAATAACTTAAAGAATAAAATAAACTTCAGATTATTTTCATCCTGCTTGTTTTGGTTTCCGTGCCAACCTGAGCTCCTGAGCTCCTATTGGTTCATGTTGGATCCTGGAGGTCCATGAGGGTAGGGTTACCGGGACGGGAGAGGAGAGGGAGGGGCCGGTTTAATCTGCTAATCCCATTAATAAACCAAACGGGGTGCTTTCTGATCGCCCCAAAATAGACACGCCCAACTTCAGGATCTACCATGTTTAGATGTGGACCCTCCTCCTCCCTCGAGCACAGGCGAGGAGGGGGCGGATGGACCAGATTATTTTAGAGAAGTATTCTGTCTGTAGTTCCAGCTCACTGACCCTCCGTCTGTCCATGTAATCCCTCGTTCATCCAGCACGGACCGTCGTGGAAGAGTGTCTCCTGGACAGGGTGGGTGTTTGATCGAGACGTTTTTAATCTGATAGAACAGACACGTCCAAAGTCCAGTGATGGGTGAAGAACTCACTTTTATACAAAAATAAAAGTATCAATAAAAAATCTACTTAAGTAAAAGTACAAAAGTAATTGATGTAAATTTTACTTTTTAAGTAAAAAGTAAAAGAATTCAACCATAATTTAAATGTTATTTTTTGTGCTGTATGGCGTCGCCATGGTAACCAGGATAGATACTCTGCAGGGGCGTGACCCCCCCCTCTCTCCCACCTCTTTTGGTCCACAAAAAAAAAAGAAGAAAGGAAAGAGGACTAGTCAAGCTATCCTCTTAAAGGGCCAGCAGCCGCCAAAATGAAGGAAAATGACACTTATTTTTAAAATGTTCTGGGGGCGGGGGAAGGGGGGCGCCCCCAGTCACCCTATATTGGCTTTGTCAATGACCTCACGTCCCCGCCCCCCACCCCGCCCCATCTTTAGAAAATCTTAGATCCACCCCTGCTCTTGGCGCTGAATGAATGCAGAAAATGTTTACTCTCGACTCTGGTCGATTCATGACTTCTTCTCCCGATCAACTGCTTCTTTTGATTTTGGCGATGCGGCTTCAAGATGCGCAAAAAAAAAACTTTTTAACCAGTCTAAACTAGTGGTTACCAAAACATGCCATCCATCTGATCCTGTTCTCAGGGGCGACTGCAGGACCTCATGATCCTCTAGATCGTCTCCTTCTCCTCACCTCCTCTAGATGGTCTCCTTCTCCTCACCTCCTCTAGATGGTCTCCTTCTCCTCACCTCCTCTAGACCGTCTCCTTCTCCTCACCTCCTCTAGACCGTCTCCTTCTCCTCACCTCCTCTAGATGGTCTCCTTCTCCTCACCTCCTCTAGATGGTCTCCTTCTCCTCACCTCCTCTAGATGGTCTCCTTCTCCTCACCTCCTCTAGATCGTCTGCTTCTCCTCACCTCCTCTAGATGGTCTCCTTCTCCTCACCTCCTCTAGATCGTCTCCTTCTCCTCACCTCCTCTAGACCGTCTCCTTCTCCTCACCTCCTCTAGATGGTCTCCTTCTCCTCACCTCCTCTAGACCGTCTCCTTCTCCTCACCTCCTCTAGATCGTCTCCTTCTCCTCACCTCCTCTAGATCGTCTCCTTCTCCTCACCTCCTCTAGACCGTCTCCTTCTCCTCACCTCCTCTAGACCGTCTCCTTCTCCTCACCTCCTCTAGATCGTCTCCTTCTCCTCACCTCCTCTAGACCGTCTCCTTCTCCTCACCTCCTCTAGACCGTCTCCTTCTCCTCACCTCCTCTAGATCGTCTCCTTCTCCTCAGCTCCTCTAGACCGTCTCCTTCTCCTCAGCTCCTCTAGACCGTCTCCTTCTCCTCACCTCCTCTAGATCGTCTCCTTCTCCTCAGCTCCTCTAGACCGTCTCCTTCTCCTCAGCTCCTCTAGATCGTCTCCTTCTCCTCAGCTCCTCTAGATCGTCTCCTTCTCCTCACCTCCTCTAGATCGTCTCCTTCTCCTCAGCTCCTCTAGATCGTCTCCTTCTCCTCAGCTCCTCTAGACCGTCTCCTTCTCCTCACCTCCTCTAGATGGTCTCCTCCTCCTCACCTCCTCTAGACCGTCTCCTTCTCCTCACCTCCTCTAGACCGTCTCCTTCTCCTCACCTCCTCTAGATGGTCTCCTTCTCCTCAGCTCCTCTAGATGGTCTCCTTCTCCTCACCTCCTCTAGATGGTCTCCTTCTCCTCACCTCCTCTAGATGGTCTCCTTCTCCTCAGCTCCTCTAGATGGTCTCCTTCTCCTCACCTCCTCTAGACCGTCTCCTTCTCCTCAGCTCCTCTAGACCGTCTCCTTCTCCTCACCTCCTCTAGACCGTCTCCTTCTCCTCACCTCCTCTAGACCGTCTCCTTCTCCTCACCTCCTCTAGACCGTCTCCTTCTCCTCACCTCCTCTAGACCGTCTCCTTCTCCTCACCTCCTCTAGATCGTCTCCTTCTCCTCAGCTCCTCTAGACCGTCTCCTTCTCCTCACCTCCTCTAGACCGTCTCCTTCTCCTCACCTCCTCTAGACCGTCTCCTTCTCCTCAGCTCCCTCAGGACTGAACCAACTCCTCCAGCAGCTGGTCGCGCATGTCGACAGCAGAATGAGTCCCGCTGGGACGAGGAGGTACGGGACGGGGCTCCTCCTGGAAGGAGACGCGGGGTGTCCATCCCGGATCGCACTGGGATGAGGAATGAGCCTGTAGGGTGCGGACCGAGACGAGGAGGTCCCGTTGGGCTGAGTCCCAACACGTGAACTCTCTTTTAAAGGCGGCCATTTTATCATATTTTAAATACATCATGTTAAAACCGTTCTTATGGTCTGTGTCTCTGCTTTCCTGGTGTTCTCCACCCAGTCCTGAACCGGCTGTCCGGTCCATGTGGGTCTAAGTTACCTCTACGATCATTAACAGTCTCTAAAAGGGCTGAGACCCGCTTGAGATGAGACATCTCGTTTTCGAGGGGTTTTTGGGAGTGTGGAAGGAAACCCACACATACACAGGGAGAACATGCAAACTCCACACAGAAAGACCAGCGTTCCAAACCTCGTCCCCTACCAGGGATTCACACCCATGACCTCCTTCCTGTGTGGTCACTGTCCTAGGAGTAAAAATGATTTCCGTTTGGAAATTAAAACGTCTCGATCAAACACACTGTTATGAAAACATGGAGAACAAGTGATGATGTCACTTCCTGTTATGTCACTTCCTGTTAGATTTCTATTAAACAGAGTCTAAACTAATGGTCCAATCAGGAGCAGCCATAAAAAAAACAAAGACAGAATCCAAGTTTAGCCCCTCCTATTGGTCCTAATTAAAGCAGTAGCCCCTCCCACTAGTCCAGAACCTGTTTGTAGCTCCTCCCACCAGTCCGGAACCCGGCTGTAGTCCGTTTCACCGGTCCAGAACCCGGCTGTAGGGTCCAGAACCCGGCTGTAGTCCGTTTCACCGGTTTAGAACCCGGCTGTAGTCCGTTTCACCGGTCCAGAACCCGGCTGTAGTCCGTTTAACCGGTCCAGAACCCGGCTGTAGGGTCCAGAACCCGGCTGTAGTCCATTTCACCGGTTTAGAACCCGGCTGTAGTCCGTTTCACCGGTCTAGAACCCGGCTGTAGGGTCCAGAACCCGGCTGTAGTCCGTTTCACCGGTCTAGAACCCGGCTGTAGTCCGTTTCACCGGTCCAGAACCCGGCTGTAGTCCGTTTAACCGGTCCAGAACCCGGCTGTAGTCCGTTTCACCGGTCTAGAACCCGGCTGTAGTCCGTTTCACCGGTCTAGAACCCGGCTGTAGGGTCCAGAACCCGGCTGTAGTCCGTTTCACCGGTCTAGAACCCGGCTGTAGGGTCCAGAACCCGGCTGTAGTCCGTTTCACCGGTCTAGAACCCGGCTGTAGTCCGTTTCACCGGTCTAGAACCCGGCTGTAGGGTCCAGAACCCGGCTGTAGTCCGTTTCACCGGTCCAGAACCCGGCTGTAGTCCGTTTCACCGGTCTAGAACCCGGCTGTAGGGTCCAGAACCCGGCTGTAGTCCGTTTCACCGGTCTAGAACCCGGCTGTAGTCCGTTTAATCGGTCCAGAACCCGGCTGTAGGGTCCAGAACCCGGCTGTAGGGTCCAGAACCCGGCTGTAGTCCGTTTCACCGGTCTAGAACCCGGCTGTAGGGTCCAGAACCCGGCTGTAGTCCGTTTCACTGGTCCAGAACCCGGCTGTAGTCCGTTTCACCGGTCCAGAACCCGGCTGTAGTCCGTTTCACCGGTCTAGAACCCGGCTGTAGGGTCCAGAACCCGGCTGTAGTCCGTTTCACCGGTCCAGAACCCGGCTGTAGTCCGTTTCACCGGTCTAGAACCCGGCTGTAGGGTCCAGAACCCGGCTGTAGTCCGTTTCACCGGTCTAGAACCCGGCTGTAGTCCGTTTCACCGGTCTAGAACCCGGCTGTAGGGTCCAGAACCCGGCTGTAGTCCGTTTAATCGGTCCAGAACCCGGCTGTAGTCCGTTTAATCGGTCCAGAACCCGGCTGTAGTCCGTTTCACCGGTCCAGAACCCGGCTGTAGTCCGTTTCACCGGTCCAGAACCCGGCTGTAGTCCGTTTCACCGGTCTAGAACCCGGCTGTAGTCCGGAGGTCCACACCCTCCTTGGCTCTTCAGCTCGGTGAAGACCTGCGTGAAGAAGTGCGGGTCTGCGTTGATCCGTAACATCTTGGCGCTTGTGGCCTCGATGATCGCCAGGCAGCGGTCCCAGAAAGCCTCTTTACCCGCCTCGACCAGGAACGGTTTCAGCGGGTACGAGATCTCGTTGCCCATGTAGGAGTAGGAGAGGTAGAGGCAGGTGAGCAGGACGGCCTGCAGGTGGCGCTCCGACGCCGCGCCGTGCACCACCTCCCTGCACAGCATGTAGATGAACACCACGTTGGCGGGCGTGACGAAGGCCTGGTCCTGCCAGCCCTGCAGGATCAAGGCGCGGTCTACGGCGCGGAGCCACAGCACCGGCTCGGCGGGGGAAAGGTGGCGTAGGCGCGGGCAGCGGCAGCACAGGAAGCGGCCGAGGCAGCGCAGCAGTTCGCTGGTGGAGGCTTGAACCAGCACCCGGCCTGGGGCGGTACGGGATCCCATCGCCACCCGAGGGGGCACCTTCCTCACCGTACACATCTGCCGGGCTCTGTCCCCGCCGTACGCCAGCCCCAGACCGAGCTCCAGACCCAGATCCAAACCCATAGGGCCGTCGTAGCTGCATAGGTTGGCGCAGGAGACGGATTTCCTGACGTTGTCACGGTTACGCTGCAGCACCGGGTCCGCCTGGTAGATGCAGTTGTTGTTGAGCGGGTCGAGAACAGCGACGCCCCTCCCTTTGTGGCCCCGCCCACTGGCACCCTTCTTCTTGGTGGAGGCAACCAGCCGCTTCCACGTGAGGGCAGGAAGGAGGATCGGCTGGTTACGTCCGCCGCCGCTGAGCGATCCGAGGTGGTCGTCATAGTAACCGGGTTTCCGAGGGCCCGGAGATAAGGAAAGCACGGTTCCCATGGCGATCAGGAACACTCGGCTCTTTGTTTTCCCAGCTGAGGAGAACGTGAGGACGGCATGGCAACAGCAGCTGTAAAGAGACGGAGGAGTCAGTGATGTCATCGTGAGTGATGTCACACCGTGTTCAGACGAAGCCACGCCCATCCCGAACGAAGCCACGCCCATCCCGAGCCAAACCACGCCCTATCCCGAACGAAGCCACGCCCCCTCATGAGCTGCAGATTTACCAACAGAGCTGTTAGTAGGACACACAGCTGTGGCTCTGCACCGCGCGGATGTGGGTCTGCGTCGGGCAGAGCCACAGCTTGCCCGGTGGGCCACCATGGGGTGTGTTCCATCAACGACCGTTCCACCGAGCAGCTGTTCCACCTCCACCCAGCTCAGCACCGCCCGTTAGACCGGAGGGTCCAACGTTTACGTCCCAAGAGATACTTTTTAAATAGCAAATTTTCTGAGATTTAAAAACACACACACACATACATATATATACACACACACACACACACACACACACACACACACACACACATATATATACACACACACACTCAGACACATATACACACATACAACCACAAACATACACACTCACACACACACACACACACATACATATATATACACACACACACACACACACACACACACACACACACATATATATACACACACACACACACTCAGACACACACACACATATACACACATACAACCACAAACATACACACTCACACACACACACACACACACACACACATATATATACACACACACACACACACTCAGACACACACACACACACATATACACACATACAACCACAAACATACACACTCACACACACACACACACACATACACATAGACACACATATACATACACACACACATACACACACACACACACATACACATAGACACACATATACATACACACACACACACATACACACACACACACACACACACACACACATACACATAGACACACATATACATACACACACACACACACACACACACACACACACACACACACACACTCATACACACACATATACATACAGACACACACACACACTGAGATCTACCAGTCCACACAAACACACGTACACACACACACTCAATCACACACACACAGATCGGTCGACAGATACACAGACGCACACTGACACACTCATATATACACTGAGACCTACCAGTTTAGTGTCAACATCTCACACACACACTTTCTGTTTCTCACACACACATACATACATATACACACACACAAACTCTTCTAAAACATTTTTCAGAATAAAAGTCTAATAAAAACACCTGAAAGTCTGACCTTTAGGAGGCTCGTTGAGGTCAGAAGGTCAAAAAGCACAGAGTTCATCCTCTGGTTTTCATCCTCAGGTCTGACTGACTGACTGCAGAATGAGAGAGACCCTCACACACACACAGACACACACACACACCTCCTCAAACACAGACTCCTCCTCTTCCATCTGTTTCTATGGGGTGTAGTACTCACATCTCACCACCAGACGGAGACAAATCCACTCTAATAGTTTTAAACTTTTATTTCTTTCATTTTTTTTTCTTTTATGTAAACTTTTGAATTTTTTCTTCAGATAAATAAACTCTGAGGTGTGTTCAGGAACCTGGGAAAGTAGAGACTCTGTTTTTTAGAATCAGAAGTACTTTATTAATGATCGTGAGGGAAGTTTGTGTTACAGCAGCACAGGAATAAAAATAAAAAAAATTTAAAAAACAAAGTTAGAGCAACTGTAAATACTCAAATAAAAAAAATTATATAGCAAAAAGTGGTTAGCACGGTGGCCTCACAGCAAGAAGGTCAGGGTTTGAGTCCTGGAGTGGCAGCGGGGGTTGAATCACTGTTCTTTCTGTGTGTAGTTTACATGTTCTACCTGTGTATGTGTGGGTTTTGTTTTCTCTGGTTTCCTCCAAAAAACATACATATTAGTTTGATTGACCGGTTCTAGATTGCCTCTACGACTGAGTGTGTGTGTGTGTGTGTGTGTGTGTGTGTGTGTGTGTGTGGTTATATCAGAATCAGAATCAGAATCAGAATGCTTTTATTGCCATGTCAGTGAAAAACATCAGAGACTAGGAACTTGTTCTGGTACTGGTGTGCAAACATATGAAATAAAAATAATAAAAATAAAATAAATAAAAATAATAATAATTTTTACAAAACTAAGAGTGCTCAGAAGAAAAAGAAAAGTAGTGCAATGTCATAGAAAATAATAGAAAATAATAAAGATAGTGAAGTGACAAGAGGGAGGTGACTAAGAGATGTGGGGATCCAGGTTATAAAGAGTTCATACAGTAAGTCCAACGGCAGAAGGGAAGAAGCTGTTTTTGTGGCGGGACGTTCTGGTACGAATGGACCGGAGCCTCCTGCCCGAGGGGAGTCGCTCAAAAAGTCCATGTCCAGGGTGGGAAGGGTCAGCTGCTATCCGACCTGCACGCCCCCGAGTCCTGGAGACGTACAGGTCTTCGAGAGATGGAAGGCTGCAGCCAATCACCTTCTCTGCGGAGCGCACAATGCGCTGCAGTCTGTGTTTGTTCCTGACTGTGGCTCCAGCGTACCACACGGTGATGGAGGAGGTGAGGACAGACTCGATGATGGCTCTGTAAAACTGCACCAACATCTGGGCGGGCAGCTTGGCTTTCTTCAACTGCCGCAGAAAGTACATCCTCTGCTGGGCCTTTTTGATCAGGGAGCTGATGGATGGCTCCCACTTTAGGTCCTGTGTGATGGTAGTGCCGAGGAAGCGGAAAGAGTCTACAGTGGTGATGGAGAAGTCTGTCAGTGCAAGGGGGGTAATGGGAGCTGTGACTTTCCTAAAGTCCACGATCATCTCCACTGTCTTCTGAGCGTTGAGCTCCAGGCTGTTGTTGCTGCACCAGGACACCAGCTGGTCTACCTCCATCCTGTAGGCCGACTCATCACCATCAGAGATGAGCCCAATGAGTGTGGTGTCATCTGCAAACTTGATCAGTTTGACAGAGTCATGGCTGGAGGTGCAGGAGTTGGTGTACAGGGAGAAGAGCAGGGGAGAGAGGACACAGCCCTGTGGAGATCCTGTGTTGATAGTCCGAGAGGTGGAGACATTCTTCCCCAGCCGCACGCACTGCCTCCGGTCTGTTAGGAAGTCAGTAATCCACCTGCAGGTGGAGTCAGGCACGTTGAGCTGAGAGAGCTTGTCCTGAAGCAGGGTAGGGAGGATGGTGTTGAATGCAGAGCTGAAGTCCACAAACAGGATCCTGGCATAGGTTCCCGGGGAGTCCAGGTGCTGCAGGGTGAAGTGGAGGGCCAGGTTGATGGCGTCGTCTACAGACCTGTTGGCTCTGTAGGCAAACTGCAGAGGGTCCAGAGAGGGAGAGGTGAAGTGCTTGAGATGAGGGAGGACCAGGCGTTCGAATGACTTCATGACTACAGACGTAAGCGCCACAGGCCTGTAGTCATTAAGTCCAGTGATACGGGGCTTCTTGGGAACAGGAACGATGGTGGACCGCTTGAAGCAGGCTGGAACGTGGCATGTCTTCAGCGAGGTGTTGAAAATGTCTGTGAAAACTGGAGACAGTTCCTCAGCACAGTGTTTCAGGGTGGCCGGGGAGACACCATCTGGGCCCGAAGCTTTCCGAGGGTTTTGCTTGCGGAAGAGCTTGAGCACATCCTGTTTTGTCACCAAGAAAGCAGTGGAGGGGGAGGGCTGGTCAGCTGGAGTGACCTCTGTTGTTAATTGGGTGGGGGATGGGAGTGGCTTCAAAGTGTCTGAAGGTTGTTGATCAGTGAGGGGGGAGGAGAGTGAGACATCAAACCTGGCATGAAAGGTGTTGAGTTTCTCTGCCAGTTGTAAGTCATCAGCAGCATGTGGGGCTTTCGGCTTATAATTGGTAATTTGCCGAAGTGATCTCCAGACAGAGGCGGTGTCATTGACAGAGAATTGGTCCTTCAGGCGTTTATTGTACCTGGATCTCGCCTGCTGTACCTCTCTCGAGAACCGGTACTTAGCGCCTTTGTAGCTCTCTCTGTCATTGGCTCTGTGAGCTGCTTCCTTTTCCTTCCTGATCTGTCTTAGTCTGGGTGTGAACCAGGGTTTGTCGTTGTTAAATCTTACCCTGGTTTTTGATGGAATGATGCTGTCCTCACAGAAACGTATGTATGACGTCACTGTGTCTGTGTAGTCATCCAGACTATCTGTGGCAGCTCTAAACACACCCCAGTCTGTTGTGTCCAGACACATACGAAGCTCGTCCACAGCTTCGCTGGTCCACTTCTTGGAAGTCCTCACTGCAGGTTTAGAAAGCTTCAACTTCTGTCTGTATGCCGGGATGAGGTGAACCATGTCGTGATCAGAGAAGCCCAGAGCAGCTCGAGAAACAGCCTTGTAGGCTTTACTGGCTGTAGTGTAGCAGTGATCCAATGTGTTCTTTTCCCTGGTTGGGCAGTTTACAAACTGTCTGTACTTTGGGAGTTCCTGGCTCAGATTTCCTTTGTTAAAATCCCCAAGGATAATAACTAGAGAGTCCGGGAAGTTTTGCTCCACACACAGAATTTGGTCCGCGAGCGCGCGTTGGGCCTCGTGCACGTTTGCGCATGGCGGAATGTAAACAGCAGCCAGAATGAATGAAGCAAACTCCCGTGGAGAATAAAACGGTCTACAGTTTATAAAGAAGTATTCCAGAACCGGAGAGCAAAGCTGGGAGATCACAGACACATCCGAACACCAGGAGTGGTTGATGTAGAAACAGAGCCCTCCACCTTTTGTTTTTCCACCGGAGAAATCCCTCTGTCTGTCAGCGCGGAAGAGCTATGTACAGTATGTGGCCCTGCATGGGCTCCGGCACCACCCGCAACCTCGTAAGGCAGGGGTGGGCAATTAATTTTTATCAGGGGCCGCATGAGAAGCCTGAATTGCGTCAGAGGGCCACCAACTTTCTTTCATTGTAAAATACATAGCTGGTACTGATCATCAGAAGAATAAAGCACTCTGTAAATATTTCATGGCTATAAGGCGCATATAAAAGTCTTAGAAAAGACAGACGGGGAGCCCAGACTTCTCTCATCCCGGCTGCATCCTCCATCTCACCCAGGAGGATCCTGAGGTGTTCCCTGTCCAGCTGTGAGACATAGTCTCTCCAGCAGGTCTGGGGTCTGACTCTGGGTCTCCTCCTGGTGGGATGAAGATCCTCAATGAGAGGGGGGCATCCTAAACAGATGCCCAAACCACCCTACTATGCCGGGGCGGCTGTACACCGAGCTCCTCACCCGATCTCTGAGTGAGAAGCCAGCCACCCTCCAGAGGAAGCTCATTTTGGCCGCTCGTATCTGTAATGTCATTCTTTCGGTCACCACCCACAGCTGGTGGGTGGCGGGTGAGACGATGGCTCAGTGGTAGAGCGTTTGCCCTCTGACTTGAAGTTCACGTCTAGAGTCCTTGGAGAAGACACCTAACCTCCCATTTCTCCCTCTATTGGCGCTGTCATGGCAGCCTGCCGCGGTGGAACGCAGCACACACACATTTCCCGGTGAGGATCAATAAATTATGTAAAAATAAAACAAAAATAAATAAATTTAATGATGGTAAGGAATGATTAGAATTTATTTATTGACATTAAAAGAGTCAGACCCCGGATCTGCTGGAGAGACTACTCTCACCATGGTAACCAGGATCTACGTTCCTACCCTCACCAGGGTAACCAGGATCTACGTTCCTACCCTCACCATGGTAACCAGGATCTACGTTTCTACCCTCACCATGGTAACCAGGATCTACATTCCTACCCTCACCATGGTAACCAGGATCTACATTCCTACCCTCACCATGGTAACCAGGATCTACGTTCCTACCCTCACCATGGTAACCAGGATCTACATTCCTACCCTCACCATGGTAACCAGGATCTACGTTCCTACCCTCACCATGGTAACCAGGATCTACGTTCCTACCCTCACCATGGTAACCAGGAGCTACGTTCCAACCCTCACCATGGTAACCAGGATCTACGTTCCTACCCTCACCATGGTAACCAGGATCTACGTTCCTACCCTCACCATGGTAACCAGGATCTACGTTTCTACTCTCACCATGGTAACCAGGATCTACGTTCCTACCCTCACCATGGTAACCAGGATCTACGTTCCTACCCTCACCATGGTAACCAGGATCTACGTTCCTACCCTCACCATGGTAACCAGGATCTACGTTTCTACCCTCACCATGGTAACCAGGATCTATGTTCCTACCCTCACCATGGTAACCAGGATCTATGTTCCTACCCTCACCATGGTAACCAGGATCTACGTTCCTACCCTCACCATGGTAACCAGGATCTACGTTTCTACCCTCACCATGGTAACCAGGATCTACGTTTCTACCCTCACCATGGTAACCAGGATCTATGTTCCTACCCTCACCATGGTAACCAGGATCTACGTTCCTACCCTCACCATGGTAACCAGGATCTACGTTTCTACCCTCACCATGGTAACCAGGATCTACGTTTCTACCCTCACCATGGTAACCAGGATCTATGTTCCTACCCTCACCATGGTAACCAGGATCTATGTTCCTACCCTCGCCATGGTAACCAGGATCTACATTCCTTGCCTCACCATGGTAACCAGGATCTACGTTCCTACCCTCACCATAGTAACCAGGATCTACGTTCCTACCCTCACCATGGTAACCAGGATCTACGTTCCTACCCTCACCATGGTAACCAGGATCTACGTTCCTACCCTCACCATGGTAACCAGGATCTACAGTCCTACCCTCACCATGGTAACAAGGATCTACGTTTCTACCCTCACCATGGTAACCAGGATCTATGTTCCTACCCTCGCCATGGTAACCAGGATCTACATTCCTACCCTCACCATGGTAACCAGGATCTACGTTCCTACCCTCACCGTGGTAACCAGGATCTATGTTCCTACCCTCACCATGGTAACCAGGATCTACGTTCCTACCCTCACCATGGTAATCAGGATCTACGTTCCTACCCTCACCATGGTAACCAAGATCTACGTTCCTACCCTCACCATGGTAACCAGGATCTACGTTCCTACCCTCACCATGGTAACCAGGATCTACGTTCCTACCCTCACCATGGTAACCAGGATCTACGTTCCTACCCTCACCATGGTAACCAGGATCTATGTTCCTACCCTCGCCATGGTAACCAGGATCTACATTCCTACCCTCACCATGGTAACCAGGATCTACGTTCCAACCCTCACCATGGTAACCAGGATCTACGTTTCTACCCTCACCATGGTAACCAGGATCTATGTTCCTACCCTCACCATGGTAACCAGGATCTATGTTCCTACCCTCACCATGGTAACCAGGAT
>LR738551.1:28644770-28647270 GCA_902685375.1 Neostethus bicornis | reverse complement strand
TCCAGTGGGATGGCCGTTGAGATTAAATTGTGGTTGTATCCCTAGCACGACACTCCATTCACGCTGCCTAGTCTGAATGGTGAGTGTTTGTGATTGGTTGATGATAGTCAAAGGGGACAATGGCGCGAAAATGGCCGCCTCGCTTCTGTCAATCTGCCCCAGGGCAGCTATGGCGTCTTTGAGCGTCCTGGAAAAGCGCCATAGAAGTACAATAGATTATAACCTTATTACCCGGGGGCTGCCTGGGGGTCTAGCCAGGGGTTACTCAGGTTGAGGCGAACGGTAACTTCCCACTAGAGTCATAGGACAAGAGCAACCCAAAAGTTTTACCAGGAATCTGAACCCGAACTCTCTCCCATCATTAGACATCATGGTAGCATGTAGTTTATGTCTGTGGATAAGTGTGTATCAGAAACACAAGGGTAGATGTTCACCTCTGACTCACAAAGTTAAACCAAAACGTTAAACGGCCGCTTGTATCTGCGATCTCATTCTTTCAGTCACCACCCACAGCTGGTTACCATGGTGAGGGCAAGAACGTAGATCCTGGTTACGATGGTGAGGGTAGGAACATAGATCCTGGTTACCATGGTGAGGGTAGGAACGCAGATCCTGGTTACCATGGTGAGGGTAGGAACGTAGATCCTGGTTACCATGGTGAGGGTAGGAACCTAGATCCTGGTTACCATGGTGAGGGTAGGAATGTAGATCCTGGTTACCATGGTGAGGGTAGGAACGGAGATCCTGGTTACCATGGTGAGGGTAGGAACGGAGATCCTGGTTACCATGGTGAGGGTAGGAATGTAGATCCTGGTTACCATGGTGAGGGTAGGAACGGAGATCCTGGTTACCATGGTGAGGGTAGGAACTTAGATCCTGGTTACCATGGTGAGGGTAGGAACGGAGATCCTGGTTACCATGGTGAGGGAAGGAATGTAGATCCTGGTTACCATGGTGAGGGTAGGAACGGAGATCCTGGTTACCATGGTGAGGGTAGGAACTTAGATCCTGGTTACCATGGTGAGGGTAGGAACGGAGATCCTGGTTACCATGGTGAGGGAAGGAATGTAGATCCTGGTTACCATGGTGAGGGTAGGAACGTAGATCCTGGTTACCATGGTGAGGGTAGGAACATAGATCCTGGTTACCATGGTGAGGGTAGGAACGTAGATCCTGGTTACCATGGTGAGGGTAGGAACATAGATCCTGGTTATCATGGTGAGGGTAGGAACGTAGATCCTGGTTACCATGGTGAGGGTAGGAAGGTAGATCCTGGTTACCACTGTGAGGGTAGGAACATAGATCCTGGTTACTATGGTGAGGGTAGGAACATAGATTCTGGTTACCACGGTGAGGATAGGAAGGTAGATCCTGGTTACCATGGTGGTAACCTGGTTACCGTTTTTTTTATCTGTTCTTTCTCTCCTCGTCTTTCCATCTCGCTGCAGGTCTCTGGTCCTAATGGGGGTCCTGACTTTTCTGGGCAGCGGTGTGGGAGCGTACATCATGGCCACCGCTGTGCTGAGCCCATGTCCTCCTTTGGTTGAGCATCCATCTGGTCCTCCGCTCATCGTGAGTCACTCCGTCCCTAACCTCCACACACACACCCTAACCAGAGGGTTACAGGTTCCCGTCCCTCACCTCTCCCTCTTCTCCTCAGGTGCTCTCCTGGGTGCTGCTCATCCTGTCGCTGTCCTACGTGAAGGTGATGATCGGTCTGGTCCTACGAGACGAGGGCGCCCTGCTGTGGTGTGGAGCGGTGGTACAGCTGGGCTCCCTGCTGGGCGCGGTCACCATGTTTCCTCTGGTCAGCGTGTACCAGCTTTTCTCATCAGGAGACCCTTGTAACACATCCTGCCCCCCGTGAGGGTTCTACCCCCCTGTAACACATCCTGCCCCCGTGTGGGTTCTACCCCCCCTGTAACACATCCTGCCCCTCGTGAGGGTTCTATCCCTGTAACACACAGACACATACACACACACTCAAATACACACACACACATACACTCAAATACACACACACTCAAATACACACGCACACTCTCTCCTACACATGCACACAGACACACACATCACGTCACACACACATCTCACACACACACTGACTTTCATACACTCACTCAAACACACATACTCTCACACACTCTCTCTATTTCTCTTTCTCTCTCACACACACACTCTTACACACACACACACACACACACACACACACACACTCACACACACTCTTAAACACACATTCTTATACACGCACACATACGCTTACTCACACACACACACACACACACACACACACACACACACACACACACACACACACACACACACACACACACACACACTTACACACATTTGTAATAAATATTTTTCAAAGTGCAGAGCCTCAGATCAACCAGCAGGTGTCACTGTTCACCACTCAAACTCTGGTCAAATTTAAACAGAATTTTTTCACTTTTATTGTTTTAATGTTTTTATTTACTTTATTTTTTTTAGTTTTATT
>LR738551.1:28612270-28639770 GCA_902685375.1 Neostethus bicornis | reverse complement strand
ACAGGATCTACGTTCCTACCCTCACCATGGTAACCAGGATCTATGTTCCTACCCTCACCATGGTAACCAGGATCTACATTCCTACCCTCACCATGGTGACCAGAATCTACGTTCCCACCCTCACCATTGGTAGAGTAGATCCTGGTTACCATGGTAAGCAGGATCTACGTTCCTACCCTCACCATGGTAACCAGGATCTACGTTCCTACCCTCACCATGGTAACCAGGATCTACGTTCCTACCCTCACCATGGTAACCAGGATCTACGTTCCTACCCTCACCATGGTAACCAGGATCTACGTTCCTACCCTCACCATGGTAACCAGGATCTATGTTCCTACCCTCCCCATGGCAACCAGGATCTACGTTCCTACCCTCACCATGGTAACCAGGATCTATGTTCCTACCCTCACCATGGTAACCAGGATCTACATTCCTACCCTCACCATGGTAACCAGGATCTACATTCCTACCCTCACCATGGCAACCAGGATCTACGTTCCTACCCTCACCATGGTAACCAGGATCTACATTCCTACCCTCACCATGGCAACCAGGATCTACGTTCCTACCCTCACCATGGTAACCAGGATCTACATTCCTACCCTCACCATGGTAACCAGGATCTACGTTCCTACCCACACCATGGTAACCAGGATCTACGTTCCTACCCTCACCATGGTAACCAGGATCTACATTCCTACCCTCACCATGGTAACCAGGATCTACGTTCCTACCCACACCATGGTAACCAGGATCTACATTCCTACCCTCACCATGGCAACCAGGATCTACGTTCCTACCCTCACCATGTCAACCAGGATCTACGTTCCTACCCTCACCATGGTAAACAGGATCTACGTTCCTACCCTCACCATGGTAACCAGGATCTATGTTCCTACCCTCACCATGGCAACCAGGATCTACGTTCATACCCTCACCATGGTAACCAGGATCTACATTCCTACCCTCACCATGGCAACCAGGATCTACGTTCCTACCTTCAGTGTGGGAAGTTAAACTGATTCCTACGTCTAAAAAAAGCAGGAAAATTTCCACACGAATGATCGGAAACAAGCTCTGATCGATCAATAACTAATTCAGGTTAATGGTTGCCCCTCTACCACCCTGCTGTCCTGGTACACGCCCTCTAACCCACAGGAAGTTTATCTAAACCCAGCCACGAACTGCCCCAGATGCCCTTTCATCTGGTTTCTAATCAGAATAAAACAAACAGTCTTCAGGGTGAAATAAACATCGAAGTAGAAACCAAACTAAACTACCAGCGGATGCCAGGCTGACCGCTGTTTGTGTGCCCGTTGCCATGGCCCAGTTTTCACCGTGCCGTTACATTTGATGCCCAGTGTCTAATTGAAAAAAACAATCCATTTATTGATCTGTAAAGTTAGAGTGAGACCAGGATGATCTGAGCCGCAGAGAAACAGGACGGTTTCCATAGAAACCGCTTTATTTATAGATATTTACAATAAAATCTGATGGTTTTTAAGTAAATTTTATTAAAAAGCTTAAAATCAAAGCCTGAAAAAAGGATTGTTAAATTAAATAAAAAATTAATTTAATTAGTTTTATGAACTGTTTATTCGTAGTGGGGCACCAGGGATGCCGGAGCGTAACGCGGCGGGTTTCGGGTGAGAGGCAGGGTACACCCCGAACAGGTCGCCAGTCTGTTGGAGGACCACACACACTCATTTATATCAGCCAATCAAACTAACAAGTATGTTTTTGTTGGAAACCAGAGTAAACCCACTCATACACAGGTAGAACATGCAAACTACACACAGAAAGACCAGTGCTCCAAGCAGGGACAGGAACCTCTGACCTAGTTGCTGTAACGCCTTCGTCTTCGAACCCAAACCTTTTTTATTAATAGAGTTTATAAAAAACAACAGGAGGAGGTGTTATGTTTTTATTCATGTTTCCAGGCCCTCGGTGTGAACCTGTTAATCTGTATAGATAATAAACCTGATTATTATCTAAACAACGTCCACTTCCTGTTGATTGTTTGGGATTTCCTGGTTTGAGAATCTAGAAAACACCGCGTCCACCCAGACTTCCTGAAACCAACACTCAGAAGAGATTAGATCCATTCTAGAGTTACACGTGGCCTCACAGCAAGAAGGTCAGGGGTTTTCCAATAAGTCACGGGGCAACAGCTTTAGACGGGAAGCCCAGGCTTCTCTCACCCAGGCTGCATCCTCCATCTCACCCAGGAGGATCCTCAGGTGTTCCCTGTCCAGATGTGAGACATAGTCTCTCCAGCAGGTCCAGGGTCTGACTCTGGGTCTCCTCCTGGTGGGACGGAACACCTCACCAGCGAAGTGCTCGTGGTTTCCTCCCACCCTCCAAAAACATGCATGTTAGGTTGACTGGCTGTGGATGTATCCTGCCTCTTGGTTTGAGGACGGTTTGAGGACGGTTTGAGGACGGTTTGCAGACGGTTTGAGGACGGTTTGAGGACGGTTTGAGGACGGTTTGCAGACGGTTTGAGGACGGTTTGCGGACGGTTTGCGGACGGTTTGAGGACGGTTTGCGGACGGTTTGCGGACGGTTTGAGGACGGTTTGAGGACGGTTTGAGGACGGTTTGAGGACGGTTTGAGGACGGTTTGAGGACGGTTTGAGGACGGTTTGAGGACGGTTTGAGGACGGTTTGAGGACGGTTTGCGGACGGTTTGCAGACGGTTTGAGGACGGTTTGCGGACGGTTTGAGGACGGTTTGAGGACGGTTTGAGGACGGTTTACGGACGGTTTGAGGACGGTTTGAGGACGGTTTGAGGACGGTTTGAGGACGGTTTGAGGACGGTTTGAGGACGGTTTGAGGACGGTTTGAGGACGGTTTGAGGACGGTTTGAGGACGGTTTGAGGACGGTTTACGGACGGTTTGAGGACGGTTTGAGGACGGTTTGAGGACGGTTTGAGGACGGTTTGAGGACGGTTTGAGGACGGTTTGAGGACGGTTTACGGACGGTTTGAGGACGGTTTGAGGACGGTTTGAGGACGGTTTGAGGACGGTTTGAGGACGGTTTGCGGACGGTTTGCGGACGGTTTGAGGACGGTTTGAGGACGGTTTGAGGACGGTTTGAGGACGGTTTGAGGACGGTTTGAGGACGGTTTGAGGACGGTTTGAGGACGGTTTGCAGACGGTTTGAGGACGGTTTGAGGACGGTTTGAGGACGGTTTGAGGACGGTTTGAGGACGGTTAGAACTCCGTTTTAATCTTTAATCCTTCTTTAAAATTCTTTTCTTTCCGGTTTAAACTTTGATTAAAACGTCAGTAAACTTTCCGTTTGTTCGTCCCATAAATTTAAAGGTTAATCTGGAACATGTTTTTGGGATTAAGTCGAGTCTCTGAGAGAAAAGAAGCTGGAACGATAAAGAAAATCTGATCGTCATGACGACATCCTGAGATTATCTTCAACGGAAACAAGCAGGATGAAAATAATCTGAAACAGATGTTACTGAAAAAAATTCTGATTGAAAATCTTAGACTGTAAATTCAGTTCCATCGTCTTCCACTTATCTGGAACCAAGTCGTCGGGGGCAACAGCCTCAGACGGGAAGCCCAGGCTTCTCTCACCCCGGCTGCATCCTCCAGCTCATCCTGGTTACCATGGTGAGGGTAGGAATGTAGATCCTGGTTACCATGGTGAGGGTAGGAACGTAGATCCTGGTTACCATGGTGAGGGTAGGAATGTAGATCCTGGTTACCATGGTGAGGGTAGGAACGTAGATCCTGGTTACCACGGTGAGGGTAGGAACGTAGATCCTGGTTACCACGGTGAGGGTAGGAACGTAGATCCTGGTTACCATGGTGAGGGTAGGAACGTAGATCCTGGTTACCATGGTGAGGGTAGGAACATAGATCCTGGTTACCACGGTGAGGGTAGGAACGTAGATCCTGGTTACCACGGTGAGGGTAGGAACGTAGATCCTGGTTACCATGGTGAGGGTAGGAACGTAGATCCTGGTTACCACGGTGAGGGTAGGAACGTAGATCCTGGTTACCATGGTGAGGGTAGGAATGTAGATCCTGGTTACCATGGTGAGGGTAAGAACGTAGATCCTGGTTACCATGGTGAGGGTAGGAACGTAGATCCTGGTTACCATGGTGAGGGTAAGAACGTAGATCCTGGTTACCATGGTGAGGGTAGGAACGTAGATCCTGGTTACCATGGTGAGGGTAAGAACGTAGATCCTGGTTACCATGGTTACTCTGGTTACCATGATCAACAGTGCAGCATGATTGAGAGTGTGAAAAAGAGGTGTAGAAGTGTGTGCAGGCTGGAACGGTGTGATGTGTGATGGAAGAGATTAACTCTGGCTCAGTGGGTAGGGCGACCGTCTTGTACCCAGAGAGTCGTGTGTGTGTGTGTGTGTGTGTGTGAGCCCCCTCCTCCCTCTCCTGGGACCCCCTCTCTCACCATCATCCAGATACACCTGGTCCAGTTCTTGTGGTTCCTGCTTGATGCTGACGGTGGGGGGGTTCCCCTCCTCTTTCTCCGGCGCTTTGGGAGAATCCGGGCTATCTTTGGGAGTGGGGGTTTTCGGGGAGGGAGGCCGGTAGCGACCGGGAGTCTCCTGGATGATGGACACGTGGGGCGGAGCCTCGCTGGATGTCGGCGGGTTCCCGCCCACAATGCAAGGCCTGAGCTCAGGGGTCACAGGTGCAGGGTAGAAAGGTTTGGGGTGTAAAGGTGGGCACAAAAGGGGGGGTTCGAAGTCGTCGTGGGGTTCTGTTTTTATCGTCGGGACTGAGAAAGAAAGAAAGAGAAAGACGTCAAAGCTCAGAACCAATAAAAATGAAGAAAACCAAAGAAAAACCAACACAAACACGGGAAGAACATGCAAACTACACACAGAGAGATCAGTGTTTCAAGTCTCGAACCCTGACCTTCTTGCTGTGAAGCCATGGCTCTGAAAGTATAAACTAAAATTTTAAATCAGTTCTAAACTTGACAGTTTCTTTATCTCCATGGAAACATCTGACCCTGACCTAGGAGCATCGGGGTTCACTCGCTCCACGGTGAGCGGGCGGGCGGGTCGTTCCTTTGTGGTGGGCACCGGACGTCACGTATGTAAACGCATCACGTCTGAACTGTAATGTCTAAACGTTCTAAACATGGTCTTTAAATTCTCAGCATGGTTGAACTACAAACATGGAGGACAGACTTCTCTGCTCTCTGATTGGCTAATACAGGTACTCTGGTTTCCTACAAACATGGAGGATGGACTTCTCTGCTCTCTGATTGGCTAATACAGGTACTCTGGTTTCCTACAAACATGGAGGACGGACTTCTCTGCTCTCTGATTGGCTAAAACAGGTACTCTGGTTTCCTACAAACATGGAGGACAGACTTCTCTGCTCTCTGATTGGCTAATACAGGTACTCTGGTTTCCTACAAACATGGAGGACGGACTTCTCTGCTCTCTGATTGGCTAATACATGTTATCTGGTTTCCAACAAACATGGAGGACAGACTTCTCTGCTCTCTGATTGGCTAAAACAGGTACTCTGGTTTCCTACAAACATGGAGGACGGACTTCTCTGCTCTCTGATTGGCTAATACAGGTACTCTGGTTTCCTACAAACATGGAGGACAGACTTCTCTGCTCTCTGATTGGCTAATACAGGTACTCTGGTTTCCTACAAACATGGAGGACGGACTTCTCTGCTCTCAGATTGGCTAGTACAGGTACTCTGGTTTCCTACAAATATGGAGGACAGACTTCTCTGCTCTCTGATTGGCTAAAACAGGTACTCTGGTTTCCTACAAACATGGAGGACGGACTTCTCTGCTCTCTGATTGGCTAAAACAGGTACTCTGGTTTCCTACAAACATGGAGGACGGACTTCTCTGCTCTCTGATTGGCTAATACATGTTATCTGGTTTCCAACAAACATGGAGGACAGACTTCTCTACTCTCTGATTGGCTAAATCAGGTACTCTGGTTTCCTACAAACATGGAGGACGGACTTCTCTGCTCTCTGATTGGCTAATACAGGTACTCTGGTTTCCTACAAACATGGAGGACGGACTTCCTTGCTCTCTGATTGGCTAATACAGGTACTCTGGTTTCCTACAAACATGGAGGACGGACTTCTCTGCTCTCTGATTGGCTAATACAGGTACTCTGGTTTCCTACAAACATGGAGGACGGACTTCTCTGCTCTCTGATTGGCTAATACAGGTACTCTGGTTTCCTACAAACATGGAGGACAGACTTCTCTGCTCTCTGATTGGCTAATACAGGTACTCTGGTTTCCTCCCACACTTTAAAAACATTCATGTTAAGTTGATTGGCTGATAGGAATGAGTGTGTACGGAGGGTTTTCTGTGTGTGTGAGACCCTGCCACAGACTGGTAACCTGTTCATGGTGTATCCTGCCTTTCTCCTGGATCAGCTGGGATAGGCTCTGGTTCACCCCGCCACGCCTCATCAGGGATAAACGATTCATAAGACGAACAAACTTTCAGAGCCTCGACGATCAGGCTCAGAAAAAGCAGCTCTGTCTTTATGACTCATTTTTCCCTTAAATTACAGATATTTGGGTGTGTTACCGTGGCAACGTGAGTCCCATCCACCCCTCCTTCCACTAGGGTGAGAACAATGGTCCGCTTTAACAGCACTCCCCGTCTCATCCCGCCCCCTTCCCTTCGCTCCACTGGCTCAGAGGTCACATCCAGGACGCTCGTCAGAATTTTTTATTTCATATGACACATAAAACGATGAATTTTTACATCTTAGTGACTTCAGGACGGTTCAAACCAAGCCCCGCCCCTCCTACCACTACCCAATCAGGCTGAAGCTGATGGATGTAGAATGGAGCCATGATGGTGGAACGTACCGTTAGCAGGAACGTAGGTAAACGTTTGAAATTGGCTCCGTTTCCTTTTCCCGTTGCAGACGTAGAAGTTGACGTGTTTCGGGGCGCAGAGCCTCTGGTTCCTGTAGGGCGGGACTTCAACCAGCAGGGACGTCTGCAGATGGCATAGAGTTACAGAAAAGTTTATTTCCGTGGAAACTGATAGTGTTTAATCTACATTCCTACCCTCACCGTGGTAACCAGGATCTACGTTCCTACCCTCACCATGGTAACCAGGATCTACGTTCCTACACTCACCATAGTAACCAGGATCTACGTTCCTACCCTCACCATAGTAACCAGGATCTACGTTCCTACCCTCACCATGGTTCCTACCCTCACCATGGTAACCAGGATCTACGTTCCTACCCTCACCATGGTAACCAGATCTACGTTCCTACCCTCACCGTGGTAACCAGGATCTAAGTTCCTACCCTCACCATGGTAACCAGGATCTATATTCCTATCCTCACCGTGGTAACCAGGATCTACGTTCCTACCCTCACCATGGTAACCAGGATCTACGTTCCTACCCTCACCATGGTAACCAGGATCTATATTCCTATCCTCACCGTGGTAACCAGGATCTAAGTTCCTACCCTCACCATGGTAACCAGGATCTATATTCCTATCCTCACCATGGTAACCAGGATCTACGTTCCTACCCTCACCGTGGTAACCAGGATCTACGTTCCTACCCTCACCGTGGTAACAAGGATCTACGTTCCTACCCTCACCGTGGTAACCAGGATCTACGTTCCTATCCTCACCATGGCAACCGAGATCTACGTTCCTACCCTCACCGTGGTAACCAGGATCTACGTTCCTACCCTCACCATGGTAACCAGGATCTACGTTCCTACCCTCACCATGGTAACCAGGATCTACGTTCCTACCCTCACCGTGGTAACCAGGATCTACGTTCCTACCCTCACCGTGGTAACCAGGATCTATGTTCCTACCCTCACCATGGTAACCAAGATCTACGTTGCTACCCTCACCATGGTAACCAGGATCTATGTTCCTACCCTCACCGTGGTAACCAGAATCTATGTTCCTACCCTCACCATGGTAACCAGGATCTATGTTCCTACCCTCACCATGGTAACCAGGATCTACGTTCCTACCCTCACCATGGTAACCAGAATCTATGTTCCTACCCTCACCATGGTAACCAAGATCTACGTTGCTACCCTCACCATGGTAACCAGGATCTATGTTCCTACCCTCACCGTGGTAACCAGAATCTATGTTCCTACCCTCACCATGGTAACCAGGATCTATGTTCCTACCCTCACCATGGTAACCAGAATCTATGTTCCTACCCTCACCATGGTAACAAGGATCTACGTTCCTACCCTCACCATGGTAACCAGGATCTATGTTCCTACCCTCACGATGGTAACAAGGATCTACGTTCCTACCCTCACCATGGTAACCAGGATCTATGTTCCTACCCTCACCATGGTAACAAGGATCTACGTTCCTACCCTCACCATGGTAACCAGGATCTACGTTCTTACCCTCACCATGGTAACCAGGATCTACGTTCCTACCCTCACCGTGGTAACCAGCTTTTTTCACCTACAGTCTGAAACTTACATGTTTGGAAGCGTCTCTCTCCACTCGTGCCTCGCTCTCCCAAACATGGTGACCGTCTGAAAGCAGAGAACATGCTGAAGACAGACTTTCACCTGCTGGATGAAGAGGGTCATTTATAAAGAATGGAGATGATTTTAAACTGTTTTAAATCAATAATTTTCCTTAAAAAAAATTTAATCCTGAAGGATTCAAACTTTTAAAACACAAAATGGATTAAATCTGTCTTTTTTCTTGCATAAAAAAATAAAATCTTGGTTCAAATCAGTTCAAAACATTGTTAATGAAGACTTTTCTGTTTCCCGATTTGTTCCATCGTGTTCCGCTTATCCTCGGCCGGGTCATCGGGGCAACAGCCTCAGACTGGAAGCCCAGGTTTATCTCACCCTGGCTGCATCCTCCATCTCACTCAGGAGGATCCTGAGGTGTTCCCTGTCCAGCTGTGAGACATCGTCTCTCCAGCAGGTCCAGGGTCCGCCTCTGGGTCTCCTCCTGGTGGGACGGAACACCTCACCAGTGAGGGAGGTATCCTAACCAGGTGCCTGAACCATTCCGTCTGGCTTCTCTCGACCCGGACGAGCAACGGCTCCACTCCAAGCCCCTCCCTCTATCTCTGAGTGAGAGCTCGGTAACTTGGCTTCATGAATCCCACCCGCAACAAATCTCAGGTGTGAACCATCTTGAACTCCATCCCGCCCCAACCACGCCTCTACAACTCCATATAAGGATCACGCAGATGATGTCATAATGATATGTAAATGAGCCGGTGCCGCCTGTTATTACTCATGCAAAATTTAACCGAATGAAGGAGGAGATGCTGGGCTTCAAAAGGGGAGGAGCTTAAATCAGTGGTGGCTCCGCCCACAAGAGGAAGACAAAGTGAGAGGTGGTTACCACGACAACTCTGTGAGTGACACACACTGATCTGTCACTGAAATAATAAGAAAGTATCCATCTTTAAGGATTTTATTAAAGTCAGTGGTTTGAAAAATATAGACTTTATAAGAACATGTAACCTTGAGCTTTCTGTCCGTGGGGTTTGGTTTCTTAAAGGTCCTATATCATGCCTTTTTTCCCTTATTTTATCCTGTTCTATGTATCATTATATGCATAATTTTACATTCCGCCACAATGTCAACACAAAAGGTTATAAATAATACCCTGTTTGGGAGCGCAGTTTCATACCCGGAAGTCAAAACAGCTTGTTTCAGTTTTTTTTTTCTTTTTTTTTTCCCGGGACCCGCCCCGTTGGTTGCGATTGGTTGTCATTCAGCGATTGGTGTTCAGCGATTGGTGTTTGAGCTGCAGGGGGCTGAACAAAAAACAGATGTACGTCACTATGTTCCACCAGTCGTTAGAGGTTTGGAGAACACGCCCCTTACTTTGAATTTAAATATCTCAAAATAGCATGAATCACAATAAAACACACTTTGGGGGATTGTTTGGGGTAGTACTAAGTAAAATAAAAGGTTAAAACCTCATAAAAGTCCGTTTTGCATGATATAGGACCTTTAAGCGTACCGTCGTGGATCGCTCAGTGTGCGTAGAAGTCAGCGTCCGCTTGGATTTCAGTGTAAACTCTCTTTATGTTTGATTTAAAAGCATCATTTAGGAAAACTTTAGGTGAGGATAGGAACGTAGATCCTGGTTACCATGGTGAGGGTAGGAACGTAGATCCTGGTTACCATGGTGAGGATAGGAACGTAGATCCTGGTTACCATGGTGAGGATAGGAATGTAGATCCTGGTTACCATGGTGAGGGTAGGAATGCAGATCCTGGTTAACATGGTGAGGGTAGGAATGTATATCCTGGTTACCATGGTGAGGGTAGGAACGTAGATCCTGGTTACCATGGTGAGGGTAGGAATGTAGATCCTGGTTACCATGGTGAGGGTAGGAACATAGATCCTGGTTACCATGGTGAGGGTAGGAATGTAGATCCTGGTTACCATGGTGAGGGTAGGAATGTAGATCCTGGTCCTCAGTGTTCGTAGAAGTCTTCGTCCTCTTGGATTTCATCGTAAACTCTCTTCATGTTTGATTTAAAATCATCGTTTATTAAAACTTCCAGCCGTCAGTGACGAGACGCTGTAAATCTAATCTAATTAAAAAGCAGCATCAAGAACTTTATTTTTTCAACACGTTGGAATTACAGCTGATTGATGCGGTTCCAAACTGAGCATGCTCAGTTAGAGACGGAAATATTAAACATGGCCGACTTTAAAAGCTTTTATTACATCACAATCATCAAAAAAAAAAAAAAAAAAACCCTGATAAAACACAAGAACTACCAAAGCAGTCAATTCGATGATTCTTAGAAATTCCATCCAGAAATAATTTTAATCTGATAGAAAGAACCTGAGAATTACTGTAGTTCTAGATAAACCAACCTGAGTTTGGTTAGCTCCGCCCCTAAGGGGGAGATAATCCTGTTTAAAGATCAGCTGGAAGAATGAAAGCAAGGATGGAAGGAAAGAAGGAAGGATAGGGGGATGGAGGGAAGGAAGCATGACTCCAAGGATGGATGGAAAGAAGGATGGATGGATAGAAGGATGGATAAATGGATGGGTGGATGGTTAGGTGGATGGTTAGATGGATGGTTAGATGGATGGATGGACAGATGGATGGGTGGATGGTTAGGTGGATGGTTAGATGGATGGTTAGATGGATGGATGGACAGATGGATGGGTGGATGGTTAGGTGGATGGTTAGATGGATGGTTAGATGGATGGATGGACAGATGGATGGGTGGATGGTTAGGTGGATGGTTAGATGGATGGTTAGATGGATGGATGGACAGATGGATGGGTGGATGGTTAGGTGGATGGTTAGATGGATGGATGGTTAGGTGGATGGGTGGATGGTTAGGTGGATGGTTAGATGGATGGTTAGATGGATGGATGGGTGGATGGGTGGATGGTTAGGTGGATGGTTAGGTGGATGGTTAGATGGATGGATGGGTGGATGGTTAGGTGGATGGTTAGATGGATGGATGGACAGATGGATGGGTGGATGGTTAGGTGGATGGTTAGATGGATGGTTAGATGGATGGATGGACAGATAGATGGGTGGATGGTTAGGTGGATGGTTAGATGGATGGATGGGTGGATGGTTAGGTGGATGGTTAGATGGATGGTTAGATGGATGGATGGGTGGATGGATGGGTGGATGGTTAGGTGGATGGTTAGATGGATGGTTAGATGGATGGATGGGTGGATGGTTAGGTGGATGGTTAGATGGATGGTTAGATGGATGGATGGATAGATGGATGGGTGGATGGTTAGATGGATGGTTAGATGGATGGATGGGTGGATGGTAGTTCTCTGGGGTGAACGGTCATTTCAGCCACGGACATTTTGGCCAAGAAACTGCAACCTAGGCTATTTGGGCCACGGTGACTAGGATATTTGAGCCATGGGATAAATCTGACTAAAAGCAATTATTTTGTGTACTTTCCGTTCCGTCATCTTCCGCTTCTTCCGGGGTCGGGTCGCGGGGGCAACAGCCTCAAACGGGCAGCCCAGGCCTCTCTCACCCCGGCTGCATCCTCCAGCTCACCTGGAAGGATCCCAAGTCGTTCCCCGGCCAGCTGTGAGACATAGTCTCTCCAGCGGGTCCGGGGTCTGCCCCTTGGTCTCTTCCCGGTGGGACGTGCCCGAAACACCCCGCCCCCGAGACGCTCGGGGGGCATCCTGACCAGATGCCCGAGCCACCCCATCTGGCTCCTCTCAACCTGGAGGAGGAGCGGCTCGACACCGAGCTCCTCCTGGATGGCAGAGCTACTCACCCGATCTCTGAGGGAGAGCCCAGCCACCCTGCGGAGGAAGATCATTTCGGCCGCTTGTACCCGCGATCTCATTCTTTCGGTCACCACCCACAGCTGGTTACCATGGTGAGGGTAGGAACGTAGATCCTGGTTACCATGGTGAGGGTAGGAACGTAGATCCTTGTTACCATGGTGAGGGTAGGAACATAGATCCTGGTTACCATGGTGAGGGTAGGAACGTAGATCCTGGTTACCATGGTGAGGGTAGGAACATAGATCCTGGTTACCATGGTGACGGTAGGAACATGGATCCTGGTTACCATGGTGAGGGTAGGAACGTAGATCCTGGTTACCACGGTGAGGGTAGGAACGTAGATCCTGGTTACCATGGTGAGGGTAGGAACGTAGATCCTGGTTACCATGGTGAGGGTAGGAACGTAGATCCTGGTTACCACGGTGAGGGTAGGAACGTAGATCCTGGTTACCACGGTGAGGGTAGGAACATAGATCCTGGTTACCATGGTGAGGGTAGGAACGTAGATCCTGGTTACCATGGTGAGGGTAGGAACGTAGATCCTGGTTACCATGGTGACGGTAGGAACGTAGATCCTGGTTACCATGGTGAGGGTAGGAACATAGATCCTGGTTACCATGGTGAGGGTAGGAACATAGATCCTGGTTACCATGGTGAGGGTAGGAACATAGATCCTGGTTACCATGGTGAGGGTAGGAACGTAGATCCTGGTTACCATGGTGAGGGTAGGAACATAGATCCTCGTTACCATGGTGAGGGTAGGAACATAGATCCTGGTTACCATGGTGAGGGTAGGAACATAGATCCTGGTTACCATGGTGAGGGTAGGAACATAGATCCTGGTTTACCACGACGGACCGATGCAGAGTCCTAGTTTTTGTGTACTGCAACTGTTTATTTACAAGAAAATATCACAAATTTTTTAAAAATATCACAATTTTTAAAAGATTTGTTCTCTGGGTGACGTCTTACTTTCCTTCTAACGTGTGTATTTTGTGGTGTTTCTAACTGGAATGAAAAGCCTGGTTGTTCAGAAGCAGTGGGTGGAGCCAAACCGCAGCAAGACCAGCTGCAGTAAATATAAACACATGTTCAGAAGGAACACTTTAACCACTTCATCACCGGTTCATTTCATCACCAGGTTCTTATTAACCACTTGTTTATTTATTTTTTTCTTGTTTGCTGCTGTAACAAACAAATTTCCCATGTGTGTAATCAATAAAGTCATTATAATCTAATCTAATGAAGCCCTTCATCCTGCTAGCTCCCAACGGCTAGCTCCTAACGGCTAGGTCCCAACGGCTAGCTCCCAACGGTTAGCTCCTAACGGCTAGCTCCCAACGGCTAGCTCCCAAAGGCTAGCTGGCTAGCTTCCAGTGGCTAGCTCCCAACGGCTAGCTCCCAACGGTTAGCTCCCAACGGCTAGCTCCCAACGGCTAGCTCCTAACGGCTAGCTCCCAACGGTTAGCTCCCAACGGCTAGCTCCCAACGGCTAGCTCCTAACGGCTAGCTCCTAACGGCTAGCTCCCAACGGCTAGCTCCCAACGGCTAGCTCCTAACGGCTAGCTCCTAACGGCTAGCTCCCAGCGGCTAGCTCCCAACGGCTAGCTCCCAACGGCTAGCTGGCTAGCTTCCAGCGGCTAGCTCCTAACGGCTAGCTCCTAGCGGCTAGCTTCCAACGGCTAGCCGCATTCCATTGCGAAGGAAAAGTCGCATTCGCGAGTTTTTGTCGTATTTTTGTGATTTTGTGACTTTTTTGACAAGAAAAAACGCACAAAAGGACACTTTTTTTTCTTGAAAAAGCCGCAAAAAGACAGTTTTTTATTTAAAAAAAAATGTTTCCAAAAACTTTTTGCGACTTTTTTGAGAAAAAAAAAGAGTCTTTTTATGCGTTTGTTTTTGTCAAAAAAGTCGCAAAAAATTCTGACAAAAACTCGCGAACAATCAAATTGTTGTAACTTTTTTGTACTCTTTTGCGACTTTTCAGCCATTTTTTTTTTTTTTTTTTAGAAAGTTGCAAAAAACCAACTTTTTTGCCAAAATGTCGCAAAAAATTTGCCAAAAACCCGGTAATGGTTTCTAGGCCACGTTACATTCGCCTACATTCAGAACCAGATCCAGATGTTCTACATCTGTCGACCCACAGTAGAAACTTTTCTCCGGTTCTGGAAATTTTCTACAAGCGTTGAGTTCAAGCTGTTTCTGTGGTTTTAATTGATTTGTTTATAAAAACAGACGTTGTTCTCAGATTAGTCAGAGGAGCCGAACTGACGAGCTGCTTCTGGTGGGACTCATTGTTCTACGAGCGTGTGGTCCATCCGAGTAACGCTGGCACGCATCGCGCCCCGACCGGGGGGTTTCACAGACAGACGGGAGCTGAAACGTCAGCTCCACTTATAGGACCTCTGAGCAGGCGTTAATGTTCACCATCAGGCTGATTCGGGACCTTCGGTGGTTCTTTTTTAGCAACTAAAACGTCATAAAACGGGAGTAGTAGGAGTCTTCTCCAACTCAATAGCAGCAAAACAGAAGCCACGCATCGGCACGCCTCGCTCAGTAGTATCCCCATTTTTGGACACAGTTCAGTGTGGGGTTGGGACTGTTGCTATGGTGATGGACAGGCTGACAGACGAGGTCGGACAGGAACCCCCATGGACAATGATGTTTGCAGATGACATTGTGATCTGTAGTGAGAGGAGTAAAGAGGAGGAGGAAAAGCTGGAGAGGTGGAGGTTTGAAGATTAGTCAGAGTAAGACAGAGTACATGTGTGTGAATGAGAGGGATCCAAATGGAAAAGTGAGGTCACAGGGAGAAGAGATAAAGAAGGTGGAAGATTTTAAGTATCTAGGATCAACAGTCCAGAGCAATGGAGAGTGTGGAAAAGAGGTGAAGAAGCGTGTGCAGGCAGGCTGGAACGGGTGGAAGAAAGTATCAGGTGTGATGTGTGCCAGAAGAGTTTCAGATAAAATGAAAGGAAAAGTGTAGAAAACCGTGGTGAGAGCGGCCATGCTGATTGGTCTAGAGACAGTGTGGTGAGAGCGGCCATGCTGATTGGTCTAGAGACAGTGTGGTGAGAGCGGCCATGCTGATTGGTCTAGAGACAGTGTGGTGAGAGCGACCATGCTGATTGGTCTAGAGACAGCGTGGTGAGAGCGGCCATGCTGATTGGTCTAGAGACAGTGTGGTGAGAGCGGCCATGCTGATTGGTCTAGAGACAGTGTGGTGAGAGCGGCCATGCTGATTGGTCTAGAGACAGTGTGGTGAGAGCGGCCATGCTGATTGGTCTAGAGACAGTGTGGTGAGAGCGGCCATGCTGATTGGTCTAGAGACAGTGTGGTGAGAGCGGCCATGCTGATTGGTCTAGAGACAGTGTGGTGAGAGCGGCCATGCTGATTGGTCTAGAGACAGTGCGGTGAGAGCGGCCATGCTGATTGGTCTAGAGACAGTGTGGTGAGAGCGACCATGCTGATTGGTCTAGAGACAGCGTGGTGAGAGCGGCCATGCTGATTGGTCTAGAGACAGTGTGGTGAGAGCGGCCATGCTGATTGGTCTAGAGACAGTGTGGTGAGAGCGGCCATGCTGATTGGTCTAGAGACAGTGTCACTGATTCAAAGACAGGAAACAGAGATGTTTGTAGCAGAGATGAAGATGCTGAGGATCTCTCTGGGAGTGACCAGGATGGACAGGATCAGAGGAACAGCACATGTTAGAGGTTTTAAAGTCAGAGAGGTCAGACTGAGATGGTTTGGACATGTGCAGAGGAGAGAGAGAGAGTACATCAGAAGAAGGATGCTGGGTTTGGAACCACCAGGAAAGAGGACTAGAGGAAGACCAAAGAGGAGGTTCATGGATACAGTGAAGGAAGACATGAAGATAGTTGGTGTGACTGAAGAGGATGCAGGAGATAGGATTAGATGGAAAAAACTGACTTGCTGTGGGGCCCCCTGAAGGGAAACGCCGAAAGAAGATCCCTCTGTCATCCTCTTTAAAAAACCTTGGAGTCAAAATGGATTCTAACCTCACCTTTGACTCCCACATTCACTATCTCTACAAGGTTTCCTTCCTCCATCTTAAAAATCCTGGAGGCTGGATTACTACAATGCCCTCCTTGTAGGGATCCCATGCAGGGGTTTACAAAAGCTCCAGCACATCCAGAACTGCGCTGCCCGGATCCTGATAAGGAGGCGCAAATATGACCATATCACTCCCATCCTCAAATCCCTCCACTGGCTACCCGTTAAATACAGACCTCCTCACCCATCAGTGCATACACGGTACTGCACCTGTTTATCTCCAAGAACTCCTAACCCTCCACACCACTGTCTGAGACCTGCACTCCTCCTCCTCCTCCTAACCCTCCACACCACTGTCTGAGACCTGCGCTCCTCCTTCTCCTAACCCTCCACACCACTGTCCGAGGCCTGCGCTCCTCCTGCTCCTCCTCTTGCTCCTCCTCCTGACCCTCCACACCACTGTCCGAGACCTGCGCTCCTCCTCCTCCTACTGCCTGCACCAACCAAGGACCAGACTCTCCACTATGGGGGACAGGGCCTTCCAGGCAGCTGCTCCACGGCTCTGGAACGATCTTCCCGAGAGCTTGAGAGGTTTTTAAAAAGACTGAAGACATTTTTATTTCAAAAGGCTTATTTTTAGTGTTTTTTTAAGCATAAAATAAATAATAATAATAAATAAAATTTATAATTATAATTTCAGTGGGACGCAAACCCGCGAACTTCCGTTTGACTTCCGGTTGACTTCAGGTTGACTTCAGGTTGACTTCAGGTTGACTTCCGGTCCGCAGGTGAATACTCTAACCACTAAGCCACCGTCTCCCCCCAACCATCCAACTTGATCTCAATCCCACCCCGACCACCCGTTCAGAGCATCCCTCCGTCTCTAGAGACAACGGACGGTTTAACGACCAGCCTGTTGGTTTAGTCTAAAGCTTCGTAATCCTGAATGTTTATCCTGTACCAAAGTCTTCCATTTATCCGGGGCCGGGTTGCCAAGGCAACAGCCTCAGATGAGTTACTCAGGTTTCTCTCACCCCGGCTGCATCCTCCATCTCACCCAGGAGGATCCTGAAGTGTTCCCCAACCAGCTGTGAGATATAGTCTCTCCAGCAGGTCCGGGGTCTGACTCTGGGTCTCCTCCTGGTGGGACGGAATACCTCAACAGTGAGGGAGGCATCCGAACCAGATGCCTGAACCACGCCGTTTGGCTTGTTTAGATTCGGAGGAGCAACGGCTCTACTCAGAGCTCCTCCCGATTGGATGAGCTCCTCCCTCTATCTCTGAAACCCCGCCCACTCTGCAGAGGATGATCATATTCTGGACTGTTTACCCCTAACGAGGTTCGGAGGTGCCAGGGTCTATCACGGATGAGTTCAGGTGAGAGGTGTGATGCACCCTGAACAGGTCGCCAGTCAGTTGTGACGCCACACACACACACATCCACACACACACTCATTCCTAGGGGTAATCATGTAGCAGCCAGTCAACCTAACATGTATGTTTTTGGAGGAAAGCAGAGAAAACCCACACATACACAGGAGAACATGCAGACTACACACAGAAAGACCAGTGTTTCAAGCTTCACCTCTTCTCTGGAACTTAAACCCCTGACCTTCTTGCTGTGAGGCCACCGTTCAGCCCAATGAATAACATTAAAAACCATAAAACCTGGAATTTAAAAACAGTCAAATCCGTCTTTAAAGAAGAAAAACATAAAAACATCTTTTTTTTTTCCTACTTTATAGAAAGAAAACAAACGGTCTGTTTCATGTGCGTTCCTCTCCTCAGTGTTTTTCTGTCTGCTGGTGGAGCAGCTGTGAAACAGATCTGTAGGAGGGGGTATGGGGAAGGGGGGGTACGGTGGAAAGCTTCAGGAAGTTTCCATGGTGGGATTGCCCAGGAATCCACAACAAGTGCCAGGCGTGGGGAAAACCCTCCAAACCAAAGGGCACGCCCGTTAGAGTTGAACTCTACATGGTCCTAAAACCCACTGGGTGGTAACAGATGTGCCCTCCATGCTCAGCACGACCTCACACTGGTGTCCCACCAAACGGATGTGAGCGTAGGGTTCACACACATCGCTGCAGCAGGTGGAGAGGCTGTATAAATTCTGTTCCATGATGTTCCGCTTATCCGTGGCCCGATGCCGGGGGAAACAGCCTCAGACGGGAAGCCCAGGCTTCTCTCATCCCGGCTGCATCCTCCATCTCACCTAGGAGGATCCTGAGGTGTTCCCTGTCCAGCTGTGAGACATAGTCTCTCCAGCAGGTCCGGGGTCTGCCTCTGGGTCTCCTCCTGGTGACGTAGATCCTGGTTACCATGGTGAGGGTAGGAACATAGATCCTGGTTACCATGGTGAGGGTAAGAACGTAGATCCTGGTTACCATGGTGAGGGTAGGAACGTAGATCCTGGTTACCATGGTGAGGGTAGGAATGTAGATCCTGGTTACCATGGTGAGGGTAGGAACGTAGATCTTGGTTACCATGGTGAGGGTAGGAACGTAGATCCTGGTTACCATGGTGAGGGTAGGAACGTAGATCTTGGTTACCATGGTGAGGGTAGGAACGTAGATCCTGGTTACCATGGTGAGGGTAGGAACGTAGATCCTGGTTACCATGGTGAGGGTAGGAATGTAGATCCTGGTTACCATGGTGAGGGTAGGAACGTAGATCCTGGTTACCATGGTGAGGGTAGGAACGTAGATCCTGGTTACCATGGTGAGGGTAGGAACGTACAGTAGATCCTGGTTACCATGATGAGGGTAGGAACGTAGATCCTGGTTACCATGGTGAGGGTAGGAATGTAGATCCTGGTTACCATGGTGAGGGTAGGAACGTAGATCCTGGTTACCATGATGAGGGTAGGAACGTAGATCCTGGTTACCATGGTGAGGGTAGGAATGTAGATCCTGGTTACCATGGTGAGGGTAGGAACGTAGATCCTGGTTACCATGATGAGGGTACCCCTGGTTTAAGATCTTATTACGATTCACTGGAGTTTTCAAACAACATCGCCATGGTAACCCACATTCCATACAGCGCCAAGCTAAATGTTGTGCTCCGCCAATGGCTGTTCCACCAAGCTGCTTATCCAGCTCCATCCCACCCACCTCAGACACACGAAGCTCCCACATAGTGGACGAATAAAGTACACTGAATCTGAAACTGGAATTTTTCTGTATGGTTACACCTCTACTACGTACAGTATGTGGACATGGACACATAGAGACGGAGGTAAAGCGAGAGAGAGCGAGAGAGAGAGACACACACCCATACACACACACACACACACACACACACACACACACACACACACACACTCCCGTCCAACCCTCGACTGAACAGCCAATGGAAACTTCTCCAAATGTAAATCAACTGGTTTAAAAATACAGAGAATTAATGTGGAACACATGTGGAAGAAACCAGAGGAAACACACACACACACACACACACACACACACACACACACACACACACACACAGATCTTTACCTTGAGTTTTTTCCACAAACATAACTTTTGAGTCGTGTAGGAAGTTGTGTCCTTCCAGCAGCATCATATGACCTCCAGAAGCCGGGCAGGTGTCCAGACTCTGCTTATCCACGAGGGGGAGTTCCTGAGCTGATCTCTGAGCTGTGGGGGTGACGATGAAGAGGGGTGTGTTAGTGTCCGTATACCCGCTCCCCATCCACACCAGGGCATCCTTCATGAGGAAAAGCTTCTGCTTGTGGATTCTTTAGAATATTCTGATGAATGAATGGACCAATCAGAAGAGAGGTGTCAACCTCTGGCCCGCGGGTGGAATTAGATCCAGATCCGGTCCGTGAAACCTATTGGACCAGGTCCAGTGGGAGTACATGGTGCTACCCTCACCATGGTAACCAGGATCTACGTTCCTACCCTCACCATGGTAACCAGGATCTATATTCCTACCCTCACCATGGTAACCAGGATCTACATTCCTGCCCTCACCATGGTAACCAGGATCTATGTTCCTACCCTCACCATGGTAACCAGGATCTACGTTCCTACCCTCACCATGGTAACCAGGATCTACATTCCTACCCTCACCATGGTAACCAGGATCTACGTTCTTACCCTCACCGTGGTAACCAGGATCTATGTTCCTACCCTCACCATGGTAACCAGGATCTATGTTCCTACCCTCACCATGGTAACCAGGATCTACGTTCCTACCCTCACCATGGTAACCAGGATCTATGTTCCTACCCTCACCATGGTAACCAGGATCTACGTTGCTACCCTCACCATGGTAACCAGGATCTACATTCTTACCCTCACCATGGTAACCAGGATCTATGTTCCTACCCTCACCATGGTAACCAGGATCTACCTTCCTACCCTCACCATGGTAACCAGGATCTATGTTCCTACCCTCACCATGGTAACCAGGATCTACGCTCCTACCCTCACCATGGTAACTGGTCCAGTGGGAGTACAGTGTGAGGATATGTCACACTGATACTACAAATCCCAGAATGCTCTCTGGTGTTTTAGCAGAAACCATCAACTACCTCGTATTTGTTTTGCGTTGTCAAAGCAACATCATAGCGTCATGTAATTCTGTATGTGTTCCTGTAGGAGCCCCAAAGTAAGACATGTTATTCTTGGGTGTGGCCACGTGAGCCTGCTACGGGGTGTGTTACATGTCCCGGGACTCAAACCCCTGACCTTCTTGCTGTGATGCCAACGTGCAGCCACTTCTCCATGTTTTCTTATCTCTAACCACTACGATGACATCATTCCTAATGTTCCCTAGGTGTGTCTCCAGTCATCCTGGGTAGACTTTACCACCTAGAGGAGAGACCTGTGTCTCTAGACCAATCAGCATGGCCGCTCTCACCACACTGTCTCTAAACCAATCAGCATGGCCGCTCTCACCACACTGTCTCTAGACCAATCAGCATGGCCGCTCTCATCACACTGTCTCTAGACCAATCAGCATGGCCGCTCTCACCACACTGTCTCTAGACCAATCAGCATGGCCGCTCTCACCACACTGTCTCTAGACCAATCAGCATGGTCGCTCTCACCACACTGTCTCTAGACCAATCAGCATGGCCGCTCTCACCACACTGTCTCCAGACCAATCAGCATGGCCGCTCTCACCACACTGTCTCCAGACCAATCAGCATGGCCGCTCTCACCACACTGTCTCTAGACCAATCAGCATGGCCGCTCTCACCACACTGTCTCTACGTAGACCAATCAGCATGGCCGCTCTCACCACACTGTCTCTAGACCAATCAGCATGGCCGCTCTCACCACACTGTCTCTAGACCAATCAGCATGGCCGCTCTCACCACGGTTCACTCACCACCTCCTCCCTCCTCTCACTACAGATCAGAATGTCATCAAACAATAGAAACTTGATAAATAGAAATCAAAGCCTCTTAAGATGGATGAATACTCACAGCATTCGATGGGATTGGAAGCCACTTGGAGGGAAACCGTTCTCCCGTTCGCCTGGTTTAAGTGAACTCGGAAAACCATCCGAACTCTGGTGTTTTTCCGTCCGATGTCCGTCTCTCCTTTCCTCAGCTCGATGTCGGAGTTACGAAGCTTCAGAATCCCGGCGCAGTCAATTCTGTTTAAAGATCCAAACAAAGAAAGAAGAATTGATTAAGTAATGATGTTATCGGGAAAACAGAAAGAAAGGCATGGTAACCCGATGCCTGATCGATTTCATCTGGATCCCCACGTTTTGAAGGAGCACTGGCTCTACTCTGAGCTCCTCTCTCTATCTCTAAGAGAGACGTCGCCCTTCCAGCTCATTTCTGCCGCTTGTATCTGTGATCTCGTTCTTTCAGTGCCTCCTGCAGATAGTTACCATGGTGAGGGGTAGGAACGTAGATCCTGGTTACCATGGTGAGGGTAGGAACGTAGATCCTGGTTACCATGGTGAGGGTAGGAACGTAGATCCTGGTTACCATGGTGAGGGTAGGAACATAGATCCTGGTTACCATGGTGAGGGTAGGAACGTAGATCCTGGTTACCATGGTGAGGGTAGGAACATAGATCCTGGTTACCATGGTGAGGGTAGGAACGTAGATCCTGGTTACCATGGTGAGGGTAGGAACGTAGATCCTGGTTACCATGGTGAGGGTAGGAACGTAGATCCTGGTTACCATGGTGAGGGTAGGAACGTAGATCCTGGTTACCATGGTGAGGGTAGGAACGTAGATTCTGGTTACCATGGTGAGGGTAGGAACATAGATCCTGGTTACCATGGTGAGGGCAGGAACGTAGATCCTGGTTATCATGGTGAGGGTATGAACGTAGATCCTGATTTTGCAGAGAAAAGGATTCAAACCTCAGAGAAAAAAAAACAGATTCCAGTTCGTGTTTCATCCATAAAACCGAGGAAGAGCTGATGTAAGCAGGAATTCCCTCCTTCCTCCGGCTCCCCCCTGAGGGGAGTCCCTGTTCACAGGCCAGAGCTTCCACATTCATCTAAGCTCTGCTGCTTAGAAAAACATCTGTGCAACCCCGTGTACCCCTCCCATCCATCTGAGCTCTGAAATGAAAACCAGAGGCCACGTTTATGTAGATCTTTGGCTGAGTAAGCAGGTTTTTTTTCAGATCAAGGACGATGTTTACGTCACAAAAACTTTTGTTTCCTCTTATGAACCGCTTTTCCTGATGGGGTCGTGAATGCTGGAGCCTATACCGGCAGGATACACCCTGAACAGGTCGCCAGTCTGTTAAAGGGCCACACATACAGACAAACATCCACACACACATACACACTCATTCATAGCAGCCAATCAAAACTAAGATGTATGTTTTTAGAGGAAACCATAGAAAACCCACACATACACAGGTAGAACATGCAAACTACACACAGAAAGACCAGCATTTCAAGCCTCCCTCCAACTCAGGATTCGAACTCCCAACCTTTTTTCAATCCGTCCTGCAAACTTCCGTTCCGTTGTCTTCCGCTTATCCGAGGCTGGGTCGTCGGGGGTAACAGCCTCAGACGTGAAGCCAAGGTTTCTCTCACCCCGGCTGCATCCTCCAGCTCACCCAGGAGGATCCTGAGGTGTTCCCTGTCCAGCTGTGAGACATAGTCTCTCCAGCAGGTCCGGGGTCTGCCTCTGGGTCTCCTCCTAATCCTACCCTGGGTCCTAATTCAGTACACCTAGTCCTAGTTACCTGGTGTCCCCACCTGTGTCTCATCTTCCCCCTGGTCCATCACATCTGGTGTCAGATCATCTTCTAGCTGCAGCCATGATGGTGTCCCTCCACATCTGGTCCCTCAGCCTCATGTTTCTGCTTCAATGGTTCCTAGGTCTGGTCTAAGTCTGGTCTAAATCTGGTCTAAGTCTGGTCTAAATCTGGTCTAAACCAGCCTAAGTTGGCGTCCAGGCGGTACGTGCCAACCCTTCTTCCCTAAACCCTGATCATCTGCATAAACTGGTTCAAACCGTCTCTTCTTCTGGCTCCTACATCTCCACCTTCACCCTTCATGCCCTCAGTGAGGGTAACATCTGCATGCCGTGTCTGTGCGTCCCGCTCTGAACGGATCTGATCAGGCAGTGAGAGGACGGCCAAACAGCTGATTGTTCCAGCAGCTGCAGAGAGGAATGTCGGGGAGGGGTCCGAGAATCCCGTCAGACGGTAAAGCTGGAAACACTTTGTTGATTTTCAGAGTCTGAAGTCGGTTTAACAGGAAACGTTAATGAGGAGGAACCTGGTCACCCCGAACAGGACGAGTACGACTCCCTGCTGCCAAGACGGCCGCTCTAATGTCCGTACGTCTCCCCCAGAACGGTGGGGATGAGAGGACGGATCGGTCCATCCGCTATCCTCTAATGGGGTGACGTGTTTCGGTCACGTCCCACCAGGAGCAGACCAAGAGGGGTCTCTGCTGGAGAGACTATGTCTCCCAGCTGGACAGGGAACACCTCTGGATCCTCCTAGGTGAGCTGGAGGGGTGAGAGGAGCCTGGGCTTCCCGTCTGAGGCTGTTACCCCGGCGACCCAGCCCTGGATAAACAGAAGAGTAGACTCTTATGTCGGACTTAGACCAGATTTAGACCAGAGTTAGACCAGACTTAGTCCAGATATAGTCCAGATTTAGACCAGATTTAGACCAGATTTAGACCAGATTTAGACCAGATTTACACCAGATTTAGACCAGAGTTAGACCAGACTTAGACCAGATTTAGACCAGACTTAGACCAGATTTAGACCAGAGTTAGACCAGACTTAGACCAGATTTAGACCAGATTTAGACCAGATTTAGACCAGATTTAGACCAGATTTACACCAGATTTAGACCAGAGTTAGACCAGACTTAGACCAGACTTAGACCAGATTTAGACCAGATTTAGACCAGATTTACACCAGATTTAGACAAGACTTAGACCAGATTTAGACCAGATTTAGACCAGATTTAGACCAGACTTAGACCAGATTTAGACCAGATTTAAACCAGATTTAGACCAGATTTAGACCAGATTTAGACCAGATTTAGACCAGATTTAGACCAGATTTAAACCAGATTTAGACCAGATTTATGTTTGTGTTCCTGTCCTGGGCGTCACACGACCGAGGACCCTGGCTTTCTCTCCTTGTCTTGTGACCCTTATTTTGTATCAGTTCCTCCATCAGGATGAAGCCCATCTGCCGGTTTGCAAGTTTGATTCCTGATGAGTTCATGCCTAAGACGTCTAACCCCTAGTTAAACCCACCACTAGCCTGATCATGGCAGCCTGCTGCGGTGCATAAAGCACGGATGGACGGATGGAGAGACAGACCGGTTGTACCCCGCTGCCCAGGGTACACAGACACAGACAGGTGGAGGGGTGCAGCACTCACAGCGCCCTCATGTTGTTCTCCGGCAGCAGAGGGATCTCCAGGATTTTGGTGTTGTGCTGCATCGCCTCGTGACTCGGTGTGGACACGGTTTTCCCGGTGATCCGGTGAACCTGGTAGAAGGCGTGCGGTCGCAGCAGACGGTCGTCCGCCGTTCCGATGAAAAGCTGCAGCGTCAGCGGCTCGCTGTCCATGTAACCGTGGAGCTGTAACGATATACACACACACACAGGTGAGGGAGTGTGTGTGTGTGACGATATACACACACACAGATGAGGGAGTGTGTGTGTGTGTAACGATAAGACACACACAGATGAGGGAGTGTGTGTGTGTGTGTGTGTGTGTGTGTGTGTGTAACGATAAGACACACACACAGATGAGGGAGTGTGTGTGTGTGTGTGTGTGTAACGATAAGACACACACACACACACACACACAGGTGAGGGAGTGTGTGTGTGTGTTTTTGTGTGTGTATGTCTGTATGAGTGTGTGTGTGTATGTGTGTTTTGTATGTATGTGTGTGCGTGTATGTATGTCTGTATGTATGTGTGTATGTATGTATGTATGTATGTATGTGTGTATGTATGTATGTGTGTGCTTGTGTATGTATGTGTGTGTATATGTGTGTGTATATGAGAATGTGTGTATGTGTGTACGTATGTGTGTGTGCGCGCGTATGTATGTGTATGTGTGTGTGTGTGTGTGTGCGTGTGTGTGTGTGTGTCAACTTTGCAGAACCATTCTTTGAATGATGAGAAAGGGAGGTGCCAAATTTCGACCTCGCTCATCACTGTAATTTACAAAAATTAAAAACACAGGCGTTGGCTTAGTGGTAACAAGCGGGTCGGTTCGGTCTCGCTCTGCCACCTCGAAAACAACGCCAAACCAAAGTTCATCTCTGCCTATCTCCTGCATCCTCTTCAGTCACACCAACTATCTTCATGTCTTCCTTCACTGTATCCATGAACCTCCTCTTTGGTCTTCCTCTAGTCCTCTTTCCTGGTCGTTCCAAACCCAGCATCCTTCTTCTGATGTACTCTCTCTCTCTCCTCTGTACATGTCCAAACCATCTCAGTCTGACCTCTCTGACTTTAAAACCTCTAACATGTGCTGTTCCTCTGATCCTGTCCATCCTGGTCACTCCCAGAGAGATCCTCAGCATCTTCATCTCTGCTACAAACATCTCTGTTTCCTGTCTTTGAATCAGTGACACTGTCTCTAGACCAATCAGCATGGCCGCTCTCACCACGCTGTCTCTAGACCAATCAGCATGGCCGCTCTCTCCACGCTGTCTCTAGACCAATCAGCATGGCCGCTCTCACCACGCTGTCTCTAGACCAATCAGCATGGCCGCTCTCACCACACTGTCTCTAGACCAATCAGCATGGCCGCTCTCACCACACTGTCTCTAGACCAATCAGCATGGCCGCTCTCACCACACTGTCTCTAGACCAATCAGCATGGCCGCTCTCACCACGCTGTCTCTAGACCAATCAGCATGGCCGCTCTCACCACACTGTCTCTAGACCAATCAGCATGGCCGCTCTCACCACACTGTCTCTAGACCAATCAGCATGGCCGCTCTCACCACACTGTCTCTAGACCAATCAGCATGGCCGCTCTCACCACACTGTCTCTAGACCAATCAGCATGGCCGCTCTCACCACACTGTCTCTAGACCAATCAGCATGGCCGCTCTCACCACACTGTCTCTAGACCAATCAGCATGGCCGCTCTCACCACACTGTCTCTAGACCAATCAGCATGGCCGCTCTCTCCACGCTGTCTCTAGACCAATCAGCATGGCCGCTCTCACCACGCTGTCTCTAGACCAATCAGCATGGCCGCTCTCACCACACTGTCTCTAGACCAATCAGCATGGCCGCTCTCACCACACTGTCTCTAGACCAATCAGCATGGCCGCTCTCACCACACTGTCTCTAGACCAATCAGCATGGCCGCTCTCACCACACTGTCTCTAGACCAATCAGCATGGCCGCTCTCACCACGCTGTCTCTAGACCAATCAGCATGGCCGCTCTCACCACACTGTCTCTAGACCAATCAGCATGGCCGCTCTCACCACACTGTCTCTAGACCAATCAGCATGGCCGCTCTCACCACACTGTCTCTAGACCAATCAGCATGGCCGCTCTCACCACACTGTCTCTAGACCAATCAGCATGGCCGCTCTCACCACACTGTCTCTAGACCAATCAGCATGGCCGCTCTCACCACACTGTCTCTAGACCAATCAGCATGGCCGCTCTCACCACACTGTCTCTAGACCAATCAGCATGGCCGCTCTCACCACACTGTCTCTAGACCAATCAGCATGGCCGCTCTCACCACACTGTCTCTAGAC
>LR738551.1:28572270-28607270 GCA_902685375.1 Neostethus bicornis | reverse complement strand
TAAACTTTTTTTTTTAAAGTCCGAAGATTCAAAAACAACTTTTTACTGTTTGTTTGTTTGTTTGTTTTTTTAAAGGAAAATGTGTTTGTTTTTTAAGACTCAAAACAAATTTTCCACAAACAGTTTTTTTTACCATCAGATTCCCTGAACGTCCTCCACAGAGTCTCCATTCAGAACCCAGATGGGCTTCTGGTTCCGTTTCTTCTGGCTGCGGTGCAGCATGACTCAGCTCTTACCGGCCCTGCTGTCTGCGCCACGGGAAACTCTGAGTCACCACGGTCTGGATGGAGCGCACGGAGCGCCGCCATCTCCTCCAAATAACACTCGTAAAACACAGGAGCTGAAGGACTGATGGGGTGTGAAACGGGCACGGTGCCCCAGTTTTACTCCAGAACTAAATGAAGTCCACCTTACACACGGCGCCATGTTGAATGTTAGGATCCAAAACAAAGCTGTAATTTCTCTGGTTGTGTTGGCATGGAAACCACGTTGGCAACTAGGAGTGAGCTTTTTGAAGGTACACGCCCCCTGACACTGGAGAGCCAATCAGACCTGTCAAATCCCCAGCTGTTACGATGATTCATTAGTTATTATTGGCCAATCAGAGAATGGGCGTGGAATGTAGATCCTGGTTACCATGGTGAGGGTAGGAACGTAGATCCTGGTTACCATGGTGAGGGTAGGAACGTAGATCCTGGTTACCATGGTGAGGATAGGAACGTAGATCCTCGTTACCATGGTGAGGGTAGTAACGTAGGTCCTGGTTACCATGGTGAGGGTAGGAACGTAGATCCTGGTTACCATGGTGAGGGTAGGAATGTAGATCCTGGTTACCACGGTGAGGGTAGGAACGTAGATCCTGGTTACCATGGTGAGGGTAGGAATGTAGATCCTGGTTACCATGGTGAGGGTAGGAACGTAGATCCTGGTTACCACGGTGAGGGTAGGAACGTAGATCCTGGTTACCATGGTGAGGGTAGGAACGTAGATCCTGGTTACCATGGTGAGGGTAGGAACGTAGATCCTGGTTACCATGGTAAGGGTAGGAACGTACATCCTGGTTACCATGGTGAGGGTAGGAACGTAGATCCTGTTTACCATGGTGAGGGTAGGAACGTAGATCTGGTTACCACGGTGAGGGTAGGAACGTAGATCCTGGTTACCATGGTGAGGATAGGAACGTAGATCCTGGTTACCATGGTGAGGGTGGGAACGTAGATCCTGGTTACCATGGTGAGGGTGGGAACGTAGATCCTGGTTACCATGGTGAGGGTAGGAACGTAGATCCTGGTTACCATGGTGAGGATAGGAACGTAGATCCTGGTTACCACGGTGAGGGTAGGAACGTCGATCCTGGTTACCACGGTGAGGGTAGGAACATAGATCCTGGTTACCATGGTGAGGGTAGGAACGTAGATCCTGGTTACCATGGTGAGGGTAGGAACGTAGATCCTGGTTACCATGGTGAGGGTAGGAACGTAGATCCTGGTTACCATGGTGAGGGTAGGAACGTAGATCCTGGTTACCGTGGTGAGGGTAGGAACGTAGATCCTGGTTACCGTGGTGAGGGTAGGAACGTAGATCCTGGTTACCACGGTGAGGGTAGGAACGTAGATCCTGGTTACCGTGGTGAGGGTAGGAACGTAGATCCTGGTTACCATGGTGAGGGTAGGAACGTAGAACCTGGTTACCACGGTGAGGGTAGTAACGTAGATCCCGGTTACCATGGTGAGGGTAGGAATGTAGATCCTGGTTACCATGGTGAGGGTAGGAACGTAGATCCTGGTTACCATGGTGAGGGTAGGAACGTAGAACCTGGTTACCACGGTGAGGGTAGTAACGTAGATCCCGGTTACCATGGTGAGGGTAGGAATGTAGATCCTGGTTACCATGGTGAGGGTAGGAACGTAGATCCTGGTTACCATGGTAAGGGTAGGAACATAGATCCTGGTTACCATGGTGAGGGTGGGAACGTAGATCCTGGTTACCATGGTGAGGGTAGGAACGTAGATCCTGGTTACCATGGTGAGGATAGGAACGTAGATCCTGGTTACCATGGTGAGGGTAGGAACGTAGATCCTGGTTACCACGGTGAGGGTAGGAACATAGATCCTGGTTACCACGGTGAGGGTAGGAACATAGATCCTGGTTACCATGGTGAGGGTGGGAACGTAGATCCTGGTTACCATGGTGAGGGTAGGAACATACATCCTGGTTACCACGGTGAGGGTAGGAACATACATCCTGGTTACCACGGTGAGGGTAGGAACGTAGATCCTGGTTACCATGGTGAGGGTAGGAACATACATCCTGGTTACCATGGTGAGGGTAGGAACGTAGATCCTGGTTACCATGGTGCTCGGTTCTCATTAGGTGTATGGTAGTACTTTCAGAAAAGGTAACATAAATTGATGGGCGGAGCTTCTCAAAAAAATACCGTCTCCTAGCAACGAAATATGGTTTTGGTGACATCATGAGCGTTTGTTCTTGTTGACGTGTTGTTTACTGAAACCCTGTCACGCCAGGAATAACACATACGTGTTACATGACCTCCCTATACGTAGATGGAGCTGTTTGTGTGTGTGAACGAAGCTTAAGCCCTCTGGTTGGTGGAGCAGGTGGTACTGACCTGAACGATAGGGTGACCCCCACCCAAAGCCTTCACAGCTCCCCGGCTGCCTTCGGTCTCATAGTGGGCGCGGTGGTGGGATTTAGGCTGGACCTGGATCTGCAGGTTGTACGGACCCGAGCTGGATGAGAGTTGCCAGTCTAACGCTGGCAGCGTCGGGCTGTGGGAGAAGAAGGAGGTTTGTTTATATGCCTAGAAGGGTGCAACCGCTACAGTGGTCTAATCTACTGGAAACGAACGCATGGATAAGAACCTTTAAGTCTGGTTTAGATACCATCGTGTTCCACTTATCCGGGGCCGGAATGCCAGGGGCAACTGCCCTATACAGCTACTCAGGCTTCTCTCACCCCAGCTGTATCCTCCATCTCACCCAGGAGGATCCTGAGGTGTTCCCTGTCCAGCTGTGAGACATAGTCTCTCCAGCAGGTCTGGGGTTTGCCAGAGACGGCTCTACTCCGAGCTCCTCCTGTATGGCAGAGCTCCACACTCTATCGCTGAGTGAGAGACGAGCTATCCAGCAGAGGAAGCTCATTTCGGAAGCTTGCTTTCGTGATCTCGTTCTTTAAGTGACCACCCACACTGGTTACCATGGTGAGGGTAAGAATGTAGATCCTGATTACCATGGTGAGGGTAGGAACGTAGATCCTGGTTACCATGGTGAGGGTAGGAACGTAGATCCCGGTTACCATGGTGAGGGTAGGAACGTAGATCCTGGTTATCATGGTGAGGGTGGGAACGTAGATCCTGGTTACCATGCTGAGGGTAGGAACATAGATCCTGGTTACCATGGTGAGGGTAGGAACATAGATCCTGGTTACCATGGTGAGGGTAGGAACGTAGATCCTGGTTACCACGGTGAGGGTAGGAACGTAGATCCTGGTTACCACGGTGAGGGTAGAAACGTAGATCCTGGTTACCATGGTGAGGGTAGGAACGAAGATCCTGGTTACCATGGTGAGGGTAGGAACGAAGATCCTGCTTACCATGGTGAAGGTAGGAACGTAGATCCTGGTTACCATGGTGAGGGTAGGAACATAGATCCTGGTTACCATGGTGAGGGTAGGAACATAGATCCTAGATTATAATCTCGGTTTGTCGGTTCTCTCTCTGGAGAGGGATTGACGGTAACTCCAGACAGTGCGGTGGAGAACATACAGATCAGTATGGGTTCGCTTACCTGACGTATTGCTTTGGTTTGGACCAGCAGTACGGGTGCTGAGGAACATCCAGAAACCCGCTGCATAGACCCTCCCTCTTTAGCCGTGTGGGCGGGTCCTGGCAGACCTCCTCTCCTCCTCCCGGCTCCACCTTCAGATTTGGTTCCAGGCTTGTTCTCCGGGCTTTGGTAGGAATCCCCTCCCCTAGATCTCCATCTGTGGTCAGAGCGTTGATGGCGGCCAAGATGGCGGAGTTCGTATACTGGTTGGTATTCGGGGTCCAGGTTTCCTCGGTGACGCTGAGTCGAGGGGAGGAAGGTTTGCTGCCGTTAAAGCTGTACCTCCTCTTCGCTCCGCAGGGGGAGCCGGGCCTTGACCCGCAGGGGGAGGAGCTCCCTCCCTCCCCTGGTAAAGCCAGCGTGGAGCCTTTAGGGGAGACGGATGGCGACTGCCACGGGGAGTTCAACGGAGAGTAGCTGGAGTCGTAGGAGGCATCGGAGTGCCGCGAGGAGACGCTGCTCGCAGGGCTCAAGCAGCTAGGCGGGTCACGGTACCCCCCGTCTCCTGTAGGGAGCGGCAGCATCATGATGGAGCCCGTCCGTTTAGCAGTAGGGGGGCTTTCCTCTTCGGTCTCTTCTTCCTGGAACTGCCCGTATGCCGTGATCTCAATCCGAGGACTCTCCAGCGGCGGGGCTCCATTAGGACGGAGCCCGGGCGGAGTAAAATAGGCGGGTCTCATCGGGTCACTATGGAAACCGGGGGGCTCAGAGAGGAGGTACTGAGGGGTCAGAGGGAGGCTGACGTTGGGGGTGTAGCCGTACGCATCTGAGGGATGGAAACGTTGTTACTATGACGACCAGAAACGAATGTTTACACCAAAAAACACATGCAGAAAATCGTTAAAAACAAGACAATAACTGTTAAAAAAAACAGCTTGGAGATGGAGAGCGGATTGCCTGCTGTTTCGGTCACCACTGGCACTGGTTACCATGGTGAGGGTAGGAACGTAGATCCTGGTTACCACGGTGAGGGTAGGAATGTACATCCTGGTTACCATGGTGAGAGTAGGAACATAGATCCTGGTTACCATGGTGAGGGTAGGAACGTAGATCCTGGTTACCATGGTGAGGGTAGGAACATAGATCCTGGTTACCATGGTGAGGGTAGGAACGTAGATCCTGGTTACCATGGTGAGGGTAGGAACGTACATCCTGGTTACCATGGTGAGAGTAGGAACATAGATCCTGGTTACCATGGTGAGGGTAGGAACGTAGATCCTGGTTACCATGGTGAGGGTAGGAACATAGATCCTGGTTACCATGGTGAGGGTAGGAACGTAGATCCTGGTTACCATGGTGAGGGTAGGAATGTAGATCCTGGTTACCATGGTGAGAGTAGGAACCTAGATCCTGGTTACCATGGTGAAGGTAGGAACATAGATCCACTTGTAAATCCAGAGCTTCGTTTTTCGGCTCCGCTCTATCTTCACCACACGACGGATCGATGGAGCGTCCTAATTATTGTTGACGTTGCACCGGTCCGTCTGTCCATCCTTCCCCCACTCGTGACCAAGACCCTGAGATGCTTAAACCCCTCCACTTGGGGGAGGACCCTGTTCCTGACCTGCAGGGGGCACTCCTTCGTCACTGACTTCCCATTCGTCCAAAAATTAAACTTATCAAATCTTAAAAAAGAACTAAAAATAACCCCCACCTAAAAATATCCCCTCCGCCTTAAACCCCCCCCTCCCTTCATCTCTAAGTGCCCCCCATCGCACCCCACCCCCTCACTCACACACACACACACACACACACACAAACACCTATTGCTTTTCTAAGAAGTTAGTGTTAGTAATAAAGTATAAAGTAGCAAGAGGAGGGGGGGTATCGGGGGGAGTTATTAAGGGGAGGGGGGGTAAGTGAGGGGAGGGGGGTCAGCTCCAGTCTTTCTCCCCACCTGAGCCCACACCCCCGCCTCCCCCATCTCAAACACCCTAAAAAAAGAGAGAAAAATAAAAACTTACCTTCTGCTGATTTTTTCATCTTTTTTTATGTTATAATAAAAAGTGATAGTGCGCATGCGCAGCAGCTTTAGCGGCTTCACACCCCAACAGCTGCTTTGCGGGGTTCCCCTTCTGTTTCTGAGCTGCTGCTCCTGCTGCTGCGCGGCTTTTAAAGCGGGGAACACCCCCCCACCCCCTTAGAAACACACACCGCCCCCTCCTGAAGTCTGACGTAAAGGACACCTCCAACACAACCAGCCAATCACAGCGCAGCTGTGACGTCAAAGGAGGGTAAATGAAAAAAAAATTAGAAAGTTTTTAAAGTTTTTTTCACAGTTAAAATAAAAAAAGAGTAAAATTTAAATGAATGAAAAATACTGAAAAAAAGTGAAATGAAGAGAATTAAAAAAAAAAAACGTAAAAATTTAAATAAAAAAGAAACAAACTGTTAAAAACTATTTAAAAAATACTTAACTTTTTAATAAACGTAAAAAACTAAAAATAATTGAAATACTTTTTAATTAAAAAATGATAGAAAATAGAAATATTTTTAAAAATATTTTTAAAATAAAAACATTTTTTAAATCCTTTAAAAAAACTAAAATATTATAAGAAAAATATATTTTTAATTTTTTTAAGAAACAAAAATTTTTGAACAAAAAAAAGGAAAAAATAAAAAGATGAAAATGACTGAATTTTTAAAAAATTATATATGAAAAAAATTCATAAACATGTAAAGATACAAAAACCCCAAAAATCATAAAAATGTTTTTTTTAATTGAAAAAATTCAAACAAAAAATATTTTTTTAAAGTAAAAATAAATAAATAAATAAATGTATTTTTTATTAAAAAGTTTAAAACTTTAAGGATTAAAAACGTTTCTAATGAAACACCGCCACCTGCTGGTTGTTTTATTTACTGCTGTCTGTTACCATAGCAACGCGTTTCTAAACAGGCAAACAATGGCTTCCTTTTTATGACGTTTAATGATTTAAATATTTTATTTTTTTATTTCTTAAGTTTAATTTTTTTGAAGAAAAAAACTATAATCTGTAACTATGTCTTTGTCTCCCTTTGGTGGTCAGAAAAAAACATTACATTAAAAATTATTGTTTAAATGTCATTTTTCTTTGTCTCCCTCTAGTGGTCAAAAATCAGAACCTCTCTTAAAAAAATAAATTAGAATCTTTATCAATTCATTCAAGTTTATAAAATTTTAAATAACACTAACAGATGTACTCAAGACATGGCTGCATGGTGGCTTCACAGCAAGTAGGTCAGGGGTGCAATGTATGGCTGGATTGGTTCTCAAAGCTCACATTCACACACCCTCATACCTGACGGTGGAACCTGACTTGTGTATCAGTGGTGCAGTCTGATTGGTTTATAAGAGGCAGCTGGGGTCAGAGGCAGCGGAGACACACAGGGGGAGCCCTGCTGTTGAACTATGGGGTGGTGGCGCGGTCGTGTGTCAGGAGACATTAGAGGTCCGGTGTCTCATTCAGGGACACCTCGGTAAGAATTCTAGGTGGGTGATTGACCCGGAGATCCTCTGGTTACAGGACAATCGCCCCATCTTTTGAGACGTCCTGTTCCATTAGGTCGTCTTCCTCCGACCCGGGGTCAGGTCAAGGATCAAACAGCTTCAGACGTAAACCCCGGGTTTAATTTTTAAACCAAAAAAAAAAGGGAAAAACTACATAAAAATGACTATTTTTAACGTTTTAAATTCAACTTTAAATCACTGCAGTTTTTTTTCTTTGTCTCCCTCTTGTGGTCAAAAAATGAACTGACGCTTAATTAAAAATCTTATTTATTAATTCATCCATTTTTAAAAATTTATAAATAGAACTTAGAGAAAAAAACATTTATCATTCATTTTTTTCACAGGAAAAAACATTCAGAGTCACTTTGTAAAAAAACAAGCAAAAAAGTCGTTTCAGGATGAATTTTAACTAAACTTCTGTAAAAACATAAAACTTCTTTAGAAGACTTCATTCAACCAAACTGGGCCAGCCTCACTTCCTGATGTCTTTATCTTAGGATCAGACACTCCTACAGCATCTACTCTGACTCTGGAATCACCAACACTTCAGTGACTCCCTGTTTGATCCCGGATCGAGTACAGAATCCTTCTCACTGTATCTCATCGTACCCAGAGGGTCACTGATTCGATCCCAAGAAGGTGCAACGACTCTACTCTGAGCTAATCCTGGATGGCAGAGCTCCTCCTTCTATCTTTGAGTGAGAGCCCAGCCACCCTGCAGAGGAAGATCCTGGTTACCATGGTGAGGGTAGGAACGTAGATCCTGGTTACCATGGTGAGGGTAGGAACATAGATCCTGGTTACGACGGTGAGGGTAGGAACGTTGATCCTGGTTACCATGGTGAGGGTAGGAACATAGATCCTGGTTACCATGGTGAGGGTAGAAACATAGATCCTGGTTACCATGGTGAGGGTAGGAACATAGATCCTGGTTACGACGGTGAGGGTAGGAACATAGATCCTGGTTACCATGGTGAGGGTAGGAACGTAGATCCTGGTTACCATGGTGAGAGTAGGAACGTAGATCCTGGTTACCATGGTGAGGGTAGGAACGTAGATCCTGGTTACCATGGTGAGAGTAGGAACGTAGATCCTGGTTACCATGGTGAGGGTAGGAACGTAGAACCTGGTTACCATGGTGAGGGTAGGGTTACCCTCATGGGTTACCCTCACCATGGTAACCAGGATCTACGTTCCTTCCCTCACCATGGTAACCAGGATATACGTTCCTACCCTCACCATGGTAACCAGGATCTACGTTCCTACCCTCACCATGGTAACCAGCTGTGGGTGGCCACTGAAAGAAAGAGATCACGGATGCTAGCGGGTGAAACGAGCCTCCTCTGCAGGGTGGCTGGGTTCTCACTCGGAGATAGGCAGGATCGTTGCTCCTCCAGGTTGAGAGAAGCCAGATTGGGTTGGGTTCGCTGGTGAGGTTTTTTCGGGCACAGGAACAGAAGATGAGGTTCATGATAAACTTACTGGTGATGACACCGCCGCAGAGCGATGCCACGAATCCAACGCTGACCATCACCACTGTGATGAGGCGGCCTCGCTTGTGTCGCTGCAGCATCACCAGCATCAGCAGCCCGACGATGGCGTGGACGAAGAGCGAAGACAAGAGACACCAGAGGAAAACCCAGTACCACATTTCTGAGGACAGCCAATCACAAAGCAGCATGATGAGGACAGCAGAGGTGTCAAAAGTACCAACATTTTCTACTCAAGTAGAAGTATAAATACCGAGTTAAAAAACTACTTTAGTAAAAGTAGAAGTATCAACTCAAGTTTTCTACTTAAGTAAAAGTAAAAAGTAACCTATTTTAAAACTACTTAAAGTAAAAAAAGTAAAAGTAATTTTCAGAAAAAAAGGAATATTGTTAACAAAAGCGTATGAACATATTTTTTAACTATTATCACATGCTTTAAAGAGCAGAAAATATGATAATAAATGAATGTGTTTTGGTGAAACTTTATGAATCAGAAACATTTATTTCTTAATAATCTTTATTGGAAATCGATTAATTAACACAATCAAATGTATTAACATAAGCAGGGCATTATGTAACGTCCCTTCAGCTACCAAGCTTCACTCTGCATCACCTAATTTAACCAACTTCAGCAGACACACACACACTCAATGTAAAAAAAAATAAATAAATGAAAAAAAAAATGACCAAAAGGCTTTTTCAAGCCTTGAAGGCAGCTAGTTTTCAAAGTTCTTTGAGGCAATACTGAATAGTCTTTATCAAGTTGATAAGGTTGGGAGTGCCACATACAGCCTGCGTGACACCTGGAACCAGCGTTGCCAGGTGGGAGGTGCTGGATTATCGTACTAATGACGTAAAATTATCGTATTTTACAAAAAATATCGTACACCCAGTAAAACCACACCCATTGACAAAATAACACCCTTTACATGCACTCGTAAGGCAGTGGGAGTGAAGGAAACACACAGGAGGCAAAATCCTTGAATTCTTTTTCTAAAATTTTAAGAACTGTAAAAATGAAAAAATAACCAGGGAAACAAGATTTTAAAAAACCAGTAGGGGTGGGACTTAGGAGACGGTATATATAAATTTACATATATACATATCTACATATATATGTGTACATACATATAAAGTTTTTTTAATGTTAACCCAAACATCTACATTATACAAAATCTAAGCGATGTGTAGTTTTAATCTCCTCAGTCAGTCTTTATAAACTAATCAATAACATTTTGGGTGCTTTTAAGCACAAATACTTCATCCACTACTATTTATGGATTAATCAGTTCAATCAGCTTTGTTTCTAAAGATAAAATAGTGCGTCACAGATCAAAGTTATTTTTATAAAAATACCATCTACAACATTTTCAGCAAAGACGTTTGCAATAACCGCAGACTGAAAATAATAATAAAAAAAATATTTCTTTGCTGTTGTTTTTTTTTTAAAAAAAAAATGATAATTCAATCAAAGTTCAGTGTTGCAGCATCAGAAACACTTTGATTTCCGAGCCCGAGTCTCAAACACGGAAATTGACGTCCCTGCTCTTTAAAAGTTTGTGGGCGGGGCTACTCTCCCCAAAGTAATGATTGATTGGAGCTTTCAGCCAATCATTCATCTGTTCCTTTATTTGATGCATTCAGGGTTCATAAAAAAAAAAAAACTCCGACAAACAGTCGCGGCTTTTTAACGGTGACAAAATGGCGAAAGTAGCGACTACTTTTTATAAAATGAACGAAGTAAGAGTACAGATAATTGCATAAAAAAGTAGTGAGTAAAAGTAAAAAGTAGACAAAAAAATAATTACTTCGTTAAAGTAAAGATAACGAGATTTTCTACTTGAGTAAGGTAACGAAGTAGTCTTACTTCGTTACTTGACACCTCTGGAGGACAGCCAATCACAAAGCAGCATGATGAGGAGAGCCAATCACAAAGCAGCATGATGAGGAGAGCCAATCACATGGCAGCATCATGAGGACAGCTGATCACACACCTGGTTGTCATGGTGATGTAAATGGATGTAAATCAAACAGCAGTCATTATTTTAAACTCAGTGCGCATGCTCCTACCTGCAAAGTGAATGAGCGAGGCTCCGCGAACCCAGAGTTCTAACACCTGCTCCACAGAGAGGTTCAGAGCCGCCATTATGGCATGGCGCCATCTGTGGATGCTACTGGAACTGCGGAATGAAGAACTTCCGGGTCTTCAATTTATTTTTTTAATTTTATTTGAGCTGTTTTTACCCTTTTTTTAATAATAATTTTATTTCAATGAAAAACAACAACAATCGTAATGGCGTATAAAATTTACTGTGATGAAATGGCGGCTCTGAGTGGACACTTTTGGTACTACATACAAATGAAACTTCCTGGAACGGAATGTTTTTTTAATGGGTCTTTTTACCACTTTTTCTCGCATTTTTTGGTTTGTTTTTTACTTTAAAAAATAATTGGCTTCATTAATAAATTTTCATTTTTTACTTTTTTAGAATTTTATACATATTTTCTTATTTTAAAAAGAAAAACTACAAACATCGTGGCGTCGATGTTATTATTTGAAGAAATGGCGGCTCTACGTGGATTGTTTTGGTATTACATTCAGGTTAAACTTTGGGGGGGAAAAAAATTCTTATTTTATTTTAAAAAATGTTGCTGTTGTTTTCTCACCCAATTTTTTTTTCTAATTTTCCATTAATAAAAGAACCCCAGATAAAATCAAAGCTTAATTAATTTTGTTTGATTGAATAGCAGCTCACTGGAAACTTCCGGACTACAAAAATCACTGCTTTCAGGTACCGACTCTTTTTTTTTTTTTCCTTAACATCCGGGTCTTAAAACCTCTTATTTGATTTTTTATAATTTTTCCTCTTTTTTTTTTTTTTTTGGTTGATCTTCTTTACTTTTACTAAATCATTGCGGTAAAAACCACAAATATGGCGCCTGCAGTTCATTTTAAAACTATCGGACTACATTTAAATGTACTTTCTTCTTTTTTTTACTTCTGGGTCCGAAATCTCACATTTATTTTTTGTTTACTTTTTTTTTTTTTTTTTTTTGTCAATATTTTGTTTTAATGTTAATATTGAAAAAAAAAGACTACAAACAACATGGCGTTAACTTATCACTTTGAAGAAATGGCGGCACTCAGCGGACACTTCTAGTACTACATGAGGCAGACCTCATTTTTATTCTTTTTCTGTCCTTGTATATATTTTCAAAAATACTTTTTTAAAAAAAAGGAATAAATTGACTAAATTATTTAAATAAAATGGCGGCACGTAGTGGAACCTTCTGGTACTACAGCAGATAAAACATATTTTTCGCTTTGTTCTGTTAATATTAAAAAACTACAAACATGGCGTCAATCCTTTACTTTTCCGTGAAAAAGCGACGCTTAGTGGGATTCTTAGGTACTACAGAAGGAATAATTTTTGTACTTTAATTTTTTTATTTTTTATTTGCAAATTTCCAAAAAATAAAAAAAAAACAGAATGTAATAAATACATAAATAATAATCAGTCAGATTAATTTAAAAATGAATGAACATTTAAAACTATTCGTAAATCATCCAGCAGGAGGAGCCCTTCTCTCATTTATTATGAGGGAATGCTTTTTGTTTTCAGGTCTTATTTTGCACAAGGATCTCATTGACACACACACACACACACACACACACACACACACACACACACACACACACACACACACACACACACACACACACACACACACACACACACACACACACACACACACACACACACATTCTACACCATAGTTTCAACATCATCATTAATACGTCGTGGATACTGATATCCTATACCAGTAAATGACGCTGCACATTTAGCTTTAGATTTATTCATTGATTTACTATAAAGTGTAGGCCCGTCCTCATGTCTGGTCATTTGTGAACAGATATAACGGTTAGATTTATTTTTGTTTTTAAAGATGGTATATACATAGCGATACCAAAACTTTCTGAGGAATGGATGAGCATGTGTAGTGTTTACAGGTTGTAGGTGAAAGCCGTCATGGCTCCATCTCCGCTTCCTGCTCCCCTCTTGAGAATCACCTGTAGGTTGTGAGAGAAACTGGAGACACAGAGCAACCAGGAAAAGTCTCTGACAAAATCAAAATAAGCCACAATAAATAGGGCCCAGTTTAGCTGATTTCTTCACCACTTTGAGACGCTGGCCCCTATTGGCTACCAGATCCTGTTTTACAGACTTTCACTGCTACCCCCGGTCTGTCGTTGTGGCTCAAGCAGTAGTTGAACTTTCTTGCAGTGGCTCTGATGTATCCAGGAGGGCCTCTCAATGATTTTCAGTGCTGTAGGTGTAGTCAGCAGAACTTGATGAGGTCCCTCCCACCGTGGCGAGCTCCAGTTTCTTTTCAGCAAAACCTTTCTCAGGACCAAAACCTTGGGCAAATCTTGTCCTGCAAAACAGAATAAAAACTAGTGTTCCAGCCATCCAGATGATTAGTTATTTGCTTCCTGATTAGTTTTAAACAATTTGCTCATCCATTCTGTTAAAGTATTTTCAGTCTTACTTTTAGCTTCTTAAGCTGAAAATTCAAACCTCATAAACTTCAAGATATAATCTGATTTAATAAATGATTTAATAGATGCTTTACTACTGTAAGTGAATCACAATGTTTAACAGGATATATTTCCATCTATTTTCAAATCAGACCAACTGTTACTAAACAGTACTTTACTCCTTGTGCCAATGAAAACTTAAAAAAAAAAAAACACCTCTCCTTGGTCTTAAGTGACCTTTACTGTTATATTTATAGCAGATCAAACATGATCGACAAAAACTTTTTTGTCAAAGTAAAATGGACTAATTAAATAAACTATCTCTCCTCTTGAGCGATGGGTAAGTCCCATGGCTCACTATAGCTACAGTTTTAAATTACATCTGGTCTATCTGTATGTATGGTGATCTCATGCCTGATAAAGATTCCAGTGCTCTCAGTACTGCATAAATGTTCTGCAATTTGTGCTGAACTGTTTTAAATTTAATTATTTGTTTCTGTAGTCACAGCAAATCCAAACTAATGCTTCCTAAAGTTATCTTTTGTAGCTGAAGCATCAACCAAATGAACAGAAGTAATCATATATGTATACATTTATACTGTTTACCTTCAAAGGTAAATCCGACAAACACTGTGCGTCTGGATGTAAGGGAACAGAGAAAAATGCATTACTTAGAAAATCTTTTTGTCTGAGGTTGGTTAAGCTATGTTTGTGGATCAGGTACATTAGGCACTACATGTTTGTAGTGTTATTTATTAACCTAAGTTCATGAACTGGTCTTCATTTTCCAGTAGTGCTTTCTGAACTGGGAAAATGGGTGTATCATAAACTCCATCTGTGGTTTTTCTCAGTACTCCTTCTTCAGTCATGTCGTTTATGAATGGCCTAATCCCCTCAATGGCTTCTGGTTTCTAAAGATACAACCTACTTTTCAGTCTGTAGGATGAAGTCAAAGTCCTTTGTCAGCCCGACATCAGTGGGTAAACACAGCTAAAATTCAGAGTGGACCTTGGTTAATTCTGGACGGTCAGAAATCTGGACCATAGTGTGATCATTTTCTGTGGATCATCTAACATCTACATTTCAGAGTAAACTTGTAACAGAACAGTTTGACCAAATCTAAGGCTCTGTTTTACTTCAAACTTTTACAGTTTATTCCTTCATTTAATATTGTTTTGCTGTTTTTATTAATTTGATTTTCCCTTGTTTGAGGTAATAGTTTTACAAACTTGTTTTAATCTTAAAAACTGGTATCATAACCCGGCTTTGCTGAGTCCCAAAAATTAACCTGGCCGGGGTCAATTTTATAAACACTATATGGACAGTTGGTCAGTGAGATGATGAGTCAGTTTTTACAGATCTGCGAGCTTCTTTCTATTTTAATTTTTGTCTATTTATCCAGTTCTGAGATCACTAAAGTCACTTATTCCTCCTGTTTCTGTTTGTTTCATTGTATTTGTTTATTTTCACTACAATTCCAGTGAAGGAGTTCTCTGGCATGAGACATAGGAGAGGACACTGATCCAGCCTTCTACTGTGTGCTAATCACACAGTGAAATCAGTCTTCAGGGATGAAACCATCCTTTATCTTCAAGTCACCAGTATGTTCTTCACAGGCAAAATAATAACTGGTGAGATTCTGCTAGAATCTTTAACACTAGCAAGACTGAAATTTTGGATACTCTTTCAAGGACTACAGTGGGTTGTTTGACCCACTACCCTGGAATGTAATGGCTGAGTAGTCCCTGTTGTTATTCTAATGTACCACTAGTGGCAGGCATTCACATCCTGGGAGTACAATGCAAAGTGTGAAATGTTTGTGTGAAAATGTAAAAAATTAGTGTAAAAATTTTGTGACTTTGGGTCTTCTAGACATTTGGCTTAAATGGTCCAATAGCAGCTTGGGCTAACGTGTCTGCTGGCACTGTTGTCCGAGCTTTCCCAAAAGCAGGCATCATTTCCGAGGAGCCCCACGGTACAGAAAGTGACTCTTACAGCGAGGAAAGTGAACCTGCCATGTTGGATTTAGAGCAGCTGTTAGATTCTGAAACAGAGGATGAGGACTTGGATGGATTTGAATAAATGACTTTATGACGACTGTAACTAATATTTAAATAAAACCAACCAAACTCAGTTTTAGCTCCTGAATTATTTTTAAATACACACACTTGTCTGCTTGTGTGTGTGTTGTTGTAAGGCAGACGTAAGTAGTAGAGGATACGTATATAAAACCCACATCCTATCATCAGGTGTGCCTTATGTGTGTGTTAAATACAGAGCACAAGAAACTAGGACTGTGCTTTTAATACAGTGCGCCTCGTGAAAACACGATATGTTTAAAATAAGCAATAATCAATTATCCAAAAGTATTCAAAACTTTTTCCACAAGGTGGATACTGTGTATAATTTTAGAGGATGTGATGTGTTTAAAAGATCAATGTAAGAACAAATATAAAAAAAAACAAAAACATTGTGTTTCAGTTGTTGGTTTAAATCTTTGGAATAACTTTGATCAGGAGTTAAAAGAATGTAAACATTTCAACAGTTCAGTACTTCATACAAGAAAAATATAAAATAATTCTATGTGGAAAAAGAACGTTAAAGATAAATACTTGAAGTTTTTTGTAAACTGCTATAATGTGGATTTTTTTGCTTATTTTTAAAGAGTCAGCAAATCCCTAAGTTAAAATGTAAATGTGTAAAAGCAGGCATCATAAGCTCCACCTTCAGCCTACTCCTTTTTCAGATCTTGTACATTTTGTTTTCTTCTTGTACTTTAAGAAAATGTTTTAATGTCTGAAAAAAAAACCTTGAAACTTGAATCAGAGCTAAGAGTTGAACAAGTGCAGGAGAACTTATGAGAGGTTGCAAAGTTTGGAACATTTTCAATGTTATATTTTTACGCCCGTTTTTTTCAATTCAATTCAATTTTATTTGTATAGCCCAAAATCACAGAATGTCCGTCTCAATGGGCTTCACAAGAAAAAGAGGAATGTATAAACACAAATACACAACAAGAAAAATAACTAACAAATGCAAACTAAACCAGACTAGCACATTTATGCACTCTTTTATTTGCTTTTATTTTACTTCTACTGTATTTATGTTTAATTGATAGATTAAAACTCTCAATGGTGAGAATCAGGTTTGGACCTTCAAAATAAAAGACCTCTGACTGAATCAAGAGAGTTGGACTGTTTACAAAGAAACAATAGAAGAATGTTTTTACACAGTCTAAAGGTTGAAGAAAAAAATCAACACACTCTACAGAGTTATTTTCATTTTAGACGTCTCATTAGCAGTTCCCAGTGTAACCCTAACCCTCTCCCTGGATGCTGTCATGGTAGCTTCCATTTACACAGTACTTTAAACTGTCTTCAGTAAACAACAAGTCAAAATCCTTCAGAAAGATTTGAGTCTGACCAGTCAGACCACATTTTATCAGAATGAAGCTGGTGATTCATTAAAAATAGAAAGAGATAGAAATGTTCATCTGTTTCCCTCTAAGACATGAAAATGTTTTTTCATTGAACCAGTCAAACAACATTCCACTGGCTGCTGGAACATTCAGTTCAGTTTTTTTTTTCCATTTTAAAATTCCCCACAGTAAATTCTACAATCTGTTTTTTCTGTGTTTACCAGCTCACAGCATCGGCTGACTGATCAGTTTCAAACAGTGATACCAGAGTATTACTAGAACATCACAGAACAGTAATGATGGGGTATCACTACAGTATCAATGAAGAACAGAAATGATGGATCATCACACACATACTTACACATGTACAATCAATCCATTGCTGTAACACTGATGACAAAGAATCACTTCAGAATAAAAATACTGATATAAAATGGTGATGATAGGATAACACCACACCAGAAATAAAACACACAGTGATGTTAGAATCTCTTTAAAGAGACAAAATACACTTTAGTCTGTAACAGAGGTAGAGGGGGAGGCGATAGCTCAGTGGTAGAATGTTCGCCCTTGGACCGAAGGTCGCCGGGTCCAATCTCAATCCCACTGAGCTCATGTCCAGGTGTCCTTCGGGAAGACACCTAACCCCCCATTTCTCCCACCATTGGCGCCGTCCTAGACCAGATGGGGTGGTTGGGGCATGTGGTCGGGATGCCTTCCATGTGCCTCGCTGGTGAGGTGTTTTGGGCACGTCCCACCAGGAGGAGACCAAGAGGCAGACCCCGGACCCGCTGGAGAGACTATGTCTCACAGCTGGCCAGGGAATGAATCTGGATCCTGGATCAGGATCAGCCTGGGTGAGAGAAGTCTGGACTTCCCCTCTGAGGCTGTTGCCCCCTCAACCTGGCCGAGAATAAGAGTACGACAATGGAACAGAAAGAGATGAAGGTGTTTCAGGAAAACAAGCTGGAAGAGTTCAGGTTCAATGCCAGAGCTTCTGCTGATAAAATCAGACTTGAAATCCTGGTCAAAGTGAGGACCAAGATCTCCCTGGGGGGTCAGACTCCTCTGGAGGATCTGGATTTAAAACAGCTTCATAAAACACATTGTCTTTTTTTTCCTGCTTGATCAGTTTGTTGGAACATGAATCCTCTGCAGCTCCTCCTACCTGTCCTCCCTCCATCACAGGTAGAAATGTGTTTCATTCCAGGAAACAGCTCACCTGTGAGTCAGTCTGTGGACTGGAGAGTCTTCTCTCAACAAACTGTAAGTCTGAACCTTTTTTTTTTTAATGTACTTTATTGATCCCTCAATAAAGTACATTACTAATGTAGTAAAGTACTAATGTAACTATGTCAATTACATTAGTTTTTGAATTGACATAGTTTTTTAAACGTGATAAAAATGATGCTACTTATGCGTTTTTGTAAAAAAACTGTTGCAATTTTGTTGATCATTTTTGTATCGCATGCCAATTGAGATTAGCCGATGCACCTGGTGTGTACCCGCAGCACACCAGGTACCCCTGATGCATCGGGTACCTGGTGTGCTGCATCAGGTACCCGCTGCTCTCATTTCTTTTCTGATCGCTCTGAAAGATCAATACTTCCTCTGATCGGGAACAACTTATCTCACCATCAGACTTCTCCCCACTCGTCATCACGCCATCACAGAACCAGTCGAACCAGTCCGACAGAATACATCTGCTTCACAAACAAACTGCAGCTTCTTTTCATTTCCTGCAGTCACACACTCTAAAATACACACCTTGTTATTTTAACTGTAGAACTGATTGAGGATTAATTGGTAGAGGTCGGTAAATGTGGAAGACCAGAAACATTTGAGGAATTGTAAGTTAAAACAAGGAGTCTCACCTCTTCAACTAGTTCTACCATAAAGTGTCAGAGTAAGACCTTTAAATGGTTTCAAAGCAGCAGATGATGGAAAGGAGGACTTCAGATTATCTTTATGTGACCAGACCGCCGGTTCTGGACCACCAGCACCTCCTCGTCCTGGTCCGCAGCATTTACGGGCCCATTCCTCGTCACGGGTCCACCCAATCATAAATCCATTCGTCATCCTGGGTTCTCCCAATCACAGGCCCATTTTTCGTCCCGTGTCTGCCCTTTATGGGTCCCACTCATCCAAACCGCTGACTGCAGGAACCTTGCTGCATCCTCTTCGGTCACACCAACTATCTTCATGTCTTCCTTCACTGTATCCATGAACCTCCTCTTTGGTCTTCCTCTAGTCCTCTTTCCTGGTGGTTCCAAACCCAGCATCCTTCTTCTGATGTACTCTCTCTCTCTCCTCTGCACATGTCCAAACCATCTCAGTCTGACCTCTCTGACTTTAAAACCTCTAACATGTGCTGTTCCTCTGATCCTGTCCATCCTGGTCACTCCCAGAGAGATCCTCAGCATCTTCATCTCTGATACAAACATCTCTGTTTCCTATCTTTTCCTCAGTATCACTGTCTCTAGACCAATCAGCATGGCCGCTCTCACCACACTGTCTCTAGACCAATCAGCATGGCCGCTCTCACCACACTGTCTCTAGACCAATCAGCATGGCCGCTCTCACCACGCTGGCTGTCTCTAGACCAATCAGCATGGCCGCTCTCACCACACTGTCTCTAGACCAATCAGCATGGCCGCTCTCACCACACTGTCTCTAGACCAATCAGCATGGCCGCTCTCACCACACTGTCTCTAGACCAATCCGCATGGTCGCTCTCACCACACTGTCTCTAGACCAATCAGCATGGCCGCTCTCACCACGGTTTAAATAAATAAAACATTTTTTAAATATTTTAAAATACTTAAATCATTCTTTATTTAATTAATATTTATGAAATATTATAAATTATATTAATAGTTGATATTAATAATCATCACAGTTAAAATCATTAAGACAGTTAAAACATGCAAAATAAAACTATAAAAAGCATGAATAAAATAATAAAATACCTGCTACATTCAGATGAATGATGTGTGTTTCCTCTGCAGCTAGAAAGTGTGTGTGAGCTGATGTGGATTCAGCATCATGGATCTGGACGAAGAGGAAGGAGTCCCCCTCTCTAAACCCACTCAGAGGTCAGATGATCATCTCTAACTGTTCATGACTCTTCTCCATGTCAGAGAACAGTACTCACATCAACAAACATCTGGATTCACAGAAACCAGCCAGACCCAGAGGTCCTCAGAGTTCTAGATGGTTCATGTTTAGTCCTGACTCTAGACACCAGCAGGAGGCCGGTCCCAGAGGTCCTCAGAGTTCTAGATGGTTCATGTTTAGTCCTGACTCTAGACACCAGCAGGAGGCCGGTCCCAGAGGTCCTCAGAGTTCTAGATGGTCCATGTTTAGTCCTGACTCTAGACACCAGCAGGAGGCCGGTCCCAGAGGTCCTCAGAGTTCTAGATGGTTCATGTTTAGTCCTGACTCTAGACACCATCAGGAGGCCGGTCCCAGAGGTCCTCAGAGTTCTAGATGGTTCATGTTTAGTCCTTACTCTAGACACCAGCAGGAGGCCAGTCCCAGAGGTCCTCAGAGTTCTAGATGGTTCATGTTTAGTCCTGACTCTAGACACCAGCAGGAGGCCGGTCCCAGAGGTCCTCAGAGTTCTAGATGGTTCATGTTTAGTCCTGACTCTAGACACCAGCAGGAGGCCGGTCCCAGAGGTCCTCAGAGTTCTAGATGGTCCATGTTTAGTCCTGACTCTAGACACCAGCAGGAGGCCGGTCCCAGAGGTCCTCAGAGTTCTAGATGGTCCATGTTTAGTCCTGACTCTAGACACCAGCAGGAGGCCGGTCTCAGAGGTCCTCAGAGTTCTAGATGGTTCATAAGGTACTAACATATCACAGATGTAATACGCTTCTTAAATCTAGTTTACGATTCTCTCATTTCTCCAGATTAATGTAATCACACTTTTCTTCTAACACAGCTGTCAATGTTGCATGCCTTCCGTGGGAATGTCTTTCCATGTAACTATTTTTTTTAACAGACAACTTCAGAGTAAACTTTCAGACATTGGCGATGAATGAAAATGATTTGGTCCAAGAAATGTTGAATCCTCTGTTCTCCTTAGTTATTTTTTATTATTATTTTCTTTAATAAAGGGAGTGTCTTATAAACCTTTTGGTCTTTTTCTTTTTGGAGAAAAAGAGAAAATAGTCGATCATCCAGCTGCCACCTGCCTGGCATTCCACCCTGCTGATAGAAACGTGTGTCACAGGATATGACACAAATCTTCTTGACTAAAATGTTGAAACAAAATAGTGGAAACGTTGATAATATCTGTGTCGTGTTTTTCTTCCTACAAAAAACATAAATACAGTATTTATATCTTTTCACCATTTATTTAATTTTCAAACATTTTTAAAAAGCTCCAGGGAGCCACCAGAGCTGCACTACAGTGTAACTATGTTAATAAATAAAATGTTTTCTAAAGAATCTAAACATCTGGATTCACAGGAACCAGCCCGAGCCTGGATCTGGACCAGGACCTGAACCCAGCTGTGTGTCTATGAGGAGTGACTGGTCAATGCATCATCCTATTGACTTTAAATCAGATCCAAACAGGTAATAAAAGTTTAAATATCTGTAGTTTTGTTCATTCTTTTTAAAGTTGTGTTTCTATGATATTAAATATTGAATAAATGTTGAAAATTATAACCAATAATAAAATGTTTTTAAAGAATTTAAACATCTGGATTCACAGGAACCAGCCTGGACCAGGATCTGGACCCAGCTGTGTGTCCATGAGGAGTGACCGGTCAAAGGATTATTCTATTGACTTTAAATCAGATCCAGAGAGGTAATAAAAGTTTAAATACTCTAGTTTTTTTTCTGTCTTTTTAAAGTTGTTTTTTCTATTTTAATAAATAATAACTATTAAAACTAATAATAAAATGTTTTCTAAATAATCTAAACATCTGGATCCACAGGAACCAGTCTGGATCTCAGAGTTGTTTTGTTTTTTTTATGGTGTAGTTTGTTTTACTTTTTCATTGGATTTAGAAAGTTTAAACGTTTTGAAATTATTTTTGGGGAATTTTTGTCTTTTGTTAAAAAAGTGCTTTTAAATAAAAAAGTCAGGTCTCTTAAAAAATACAACTTCAGAATTAAAAGAGGTTAAAAAGTGTTTTTATTTAGTTTTTTTTTCTGTAAATACTACTGACTACATTAAAAAAAACATTTTTATAATAATAAAAATAATACATTATATTTAAAAGCACCTTCCAGGACCTGAGGTCACTGTACAGTTCATAAGATATCAATAAACCAGAAATCAGAAATAAAATAACAAGAAAAATAGATTAAATAAAATAAATAACAATAAAACAAAACTAGAAACAGATAAAAACAAAACAGAGCAAAATGAATCAATATAATAAATCTGGATTAACTGTATGATTTCCTGAAAAGATGAGTTTTGAGGCTGGATTTGATTGGATGAATGTTTCTTTTATTTATTATTATTATTTATTCATTTATTCCAAAACTAAACATCTGAATTCACACTGTAAGAACAACCTTTATTTTCTTCAACTCCTGAAGATTCACATTTAAAACACACTATCTTTTACTGCATCAACTGTTCCAGGAGCTCTATCCAGCTTCTCTTGGGTCAGCCACCTGCTGTTTGAAGGTTTATTAGAGGGGATAAAAACAAAAGAACAAATTGGCTGCATATCTGTGTTTATCTGGAGCATACCTGGGACTTGTTTCCCGTGCCTGATCCTAACTTCACTGCACTGAAGGGTTGGATTGATTTAAAGATCTGTTGGTACATCCATACCCCTTTGTTTGTTTGTTTGTTTGTTTGTTTTTTTAAAGAGCCTGGGGTGGGAGGGAGGGTTTTATGTTTTGTTTTATTTTTCTCTACTTTGTCATTTATGTATACATGATTAATACCTACCAATTTCATAGCAATGTAAATAATTATTGCTGTTTGAAAAATTGATAAATAAATTATGAAAAAAAAAGATCTGTTGGTAAAATTCTAACTGCAAACACTAATATGAAAGAGAAACTTTGAGTGACTGAAATTAATGTGAATTCATTCATACAGAAAAAGTTGGAGAAGAATTTTCTATTATTCTTTTAGCTGCCAAGTGCCCGTCGTTCTTGATAAATTTTACAATTGACTGCAAAAGATCAACGATTCTTTTGGCAGAAACATCAAGTGGATAAAAAACTTTTTTAAATATTATTTAACACTTATGTGTTGGTCCGATAAGGCTCAACAAATAAATAATCAATTATAACTATTAACATGTATCACTGCACATATTAATAATTATCAGCTTGAGCTTAGTTATGGTTGTTTGATGTTAATACAGTTCTTTTTATTTTTATTTGAACTTTCCCTCAAATTTACATGTAAAGTTGAACATCTGTACAAAAAAAAAAAACACTGGAAGGTAAAAATAACATGACTGTGTCCTGGAGCGTTTGTGGAGGCGTTTGTAGTTTTTGGAATAAAAATAATTGACACGGTAAACTGTGTTACATAATTCAGATTAATGATGACATCTGATTGTTCCTGATTCCTCCACAGAGTGGACCAGCAGACCTCAGAGCTTCCCAGTGGTCAGTCTACCCCGCAGCATCAAACACAGCTGGACTCCATATTTAAGGTCTGTACATGTCCAACAACTACTTTTCTATCTCTTCTATTCAGTCATCTTCATGCTGCACTTTGTAGACCAGTGGATTGTCAGGGTGTCCAACATGGATCTGATGTTTGGCTCCATGATTTCAGTCTGATCGGCTCCTTCATGTCCTTTTCTCTTCCAGATGCTGGAGGACAACATCATCACTTTTGTGAAGAACCAGCTGAAGAACTTCCTGAAGCTTCTGAGTCCAGATTACCCAGAATGCTCAGTGTTGGAGGGTGAGGATGAAGAGCAGAGGAGCAGAGAGGCGTTAGTGAAGATCACAGTGGACTTCCTGAGGAGAATGAAGCAGGAGGAGCTGGCTGAGCATCTGCAGAGCAGTAAGAGGATTTCTCTAAAGATTGAAGCTGCTGATAAAACATTTACTGATGTCTCAGCAGCTGGAACATCACATGTTCACATCCTCATTCTTCACAGGATTGAAATATTTACTGACTGATGTTTTTTCTTCTTCTCATTCAGAACTTCTTGCTACAGTTTGTGGACGTAAACTAAAATCCTCTCTGAAGAAGAAGTTCCAGTGTGTGTTTGAGGGGATTCCTAAAGCAGGAAGTCCAACCCTTCTGGAGCAGATCTACACAGAGCTCTACATCACAGAGGGAGGGACTGCAGAGGTCAATGATGAACATGAGGTCAGACAGATTGAAGCAGCATCCAGGAAACCACACAGACCAGAAACAAGCATCAGACAAGAAGACCTCTTTAAAGTCCCACCTGGAAGAGATCAACCAATCAGAACAGTGATGACCAAGGGCGTGGCCTGGCATTGGGAAAACTGTCCTAACACAGAAGTTCACTCTGGACTGGGCTGAAGACAGAGCCAACCAGGACATCCAGTTCATGTTCCCACTGACTTTCAGAGAGCTGAATGTGATGAAAGAGAGAAAGTTCAGCTTGGTGCAACTTGTTCATCACTTCTTTACTGAAACCAAAGAAGCAGGAATCTGCAGCTTTCAAGACTTCCAGGTTCTCTTCATCTTTGATGGTCTGGATGAGTGTCGACTTCCTCTGGACTTCCACAACAATGAGACCCTGACTGATGTTACAGAGTCCACCTCAGTGGATGTGCTGCTGACCAACCTCATCAGGGGGAACCTGCTTCCCTCTGCTCGCCTCTGGATCACCACACGGCCTGCAGCAGCCAATCAGATCCCTCCTCACTGTGTCGGCATGGTGACAGAGGTCAGAGGGTTCACTGACCCACAGAAGGAGGAGTACTTCAGGAAGAGGTTCAGAGATGAAGAGCAGGCCAGCAGGATCATCTCCCACATAAAGATGTCACGAAGCCTCCACATCATGTGCCACATCCCAGTCTTCTGCTGGATCACTGCTACAGTTCTGGAGGTTCTACTGGAAACCAGTCAGAAAGGAGAGCTGCCCAGTACCCTGACTGAGATGTACATCCACTTCCTGGTGCTTCAGACCAAAGTCAAGAAGGTCAAGTATGATGGAGGAGCTGAGACAGATCCACACTGGAGTCCAGAGAGCAGGAAGATGATTGAGTCTCTGGGAAAACTGGCTTTTGATCAGCTGCAGAAAGGAAACCTGATCTTCTATGAATCAGACCTGACAGAGTGTGGCATCGATATCAGAGCAGCCTCAGTGTACTCAGGACTGTTCACACAGATCTTTAGAGAGGAGAAAGGACTGTACCAGGTGAAGATGTTCAGCTTCATCCATCTGACTCTTCAGGAGTTTCTGGCTGCTTTTCATGTTCGTCGAACCTTCATCACAATCTGGAAGTCAACCTGATGGAGGAGATAAAAACATCCGGGTGGTCCTCATTATTTAAAAAAACAAATGATGACCGTCTCCACCAGAGTGCTGTGATGAAGGCCTTGCAGAGTCCAAATGGAAACCTGGACATGTTCCTCCGCTTCCTCCTGGGTCTTTCACTGCAGACCAATCAGAACCTTCTACGAGGCCTGCTGACACAGACAGGAAGTAGCTCACAGACCAATCAGGAAACAGTTCAGTTCATCAAGAAGAAGATCAGTGAGAACCTGTCTGCAGAGAGAAGCATCAACCTGTTCCACTGTCTGAATGAACTGAATGATCGTTCTCTGGTGGAGGAGATCCAACAGTCTCTGAGATCAGGAAGTCTCTCCACAGATGAACTGTCTCCTGCTCAGTGGTCAGCTCTGATCTTCATCTTAGTGTCATCAGAAGAAGATCTGGATGTGTTTGACCTGCAGAAATATTCTCGTTCCGAGGAGGTTCTTCTGAGGCTGCTGCCAGTGGTCAAAGTCTCCAACAAAGCTCTGTAAGAACAAGATTAAACTTTCTAAATCCCTTCTTTTAGTGTCTAAAAGCAGACAGATGAAAAAAGGAGAAATCCACCATCATCAGGTCTCATTTAGTCATTGATTGATTTTTGAAGTTGGTTTATTTTCTTCATGATTTCAGGTATCATCAGGTATTTGTACATCATGTGTATCGTGTTTTCATCTGGTCTAAAAGTAAACAACTTTGTTAGTTAACCTGATAAAATCCCACAGCCTTCTTATAATCTGATAGAAATATAAAAGGTTCTGTACTATTTTTTCAGCTACTATATCACACTATGAGGGACGTGGTTGGTCTTCACACAGTTCAACAATACAAAGATTTGTAGATTAAACATGGGAATATCTTCTATTCTCCTTCTAAAGGTGCAGAACTGATCCAGTAACCCTGTGATAGAGCACATCCTCTAGTTTCAGTTTAAAAAGAGTTTGATTTCAGAATAAATATTTTATAAACACTCACTTAAAAAGGCAACAGGTTTGATGCAGATGAAACACCTGAGAAAACAGTGTCTGAGGAGCCTCCGCTGCAGGAGGCTCCTCACATGGAATCTCCAGCCATGTCCCAAGGATAGGAGACGAGGCCGGAGCCAGAACTCCACCAGGAGATGAGAGACGAGGCCGGGCCAGATCTCCACCAGGGGATGAGAGACGAGGTCGGGCCAGATCTCCACCAGGGGATGAGAGACGAGGCCGGAGCCAGAACTCCACCAGAAGATGAGAGACGAGGCCGGAGCCAGATCTCCACCAGGGGATGAGAGACGAGACCGGAGCCAGATCTCCACCAGGGGATGAGAGACGAGGCCGGAGCCAGAACTCCACCAGAAGATGAGAGACGAGGCCGGAGCCAGATCTCCACCAGGGGATGAGAGACGAGGCCAGAGCCAGAACTCCACCAGAAGATGAGAGTCGAGGCCGGGCCAGAACTCCACCAGGGGATGAGAGACGAGGCCGGGCCAGAACTCCACCAGGGGATGAGAGACGAGGCCGGGCCAGATCTCCACCAGGGGATGAGAGACGAGGCCGGAGCCAGATCTCCACCAGGGGATGAGAGACGAGGCCAGAGCCAGATCTCCACCAGGGGATGAGAGACGAGGCCGGAGCCAGATCTCCACCAGGGGACGAGAGACGAGGCCAGAGCCAGATCTCCACCAGGGGATGAGAGATGAGGCCTTGATGTGTCTTGAACTTCTTTTTAAAACTGTTTCTCTCCTGGTAACTGTTGGGACGGTCTTTAGCCTTCCTGTCACACTGCATGTAGAAATATTAAAAGTGTAAAGACACACTTTTTAAACTAGTCCATATATTTTATAGTTTGTTTTTATTTTTTGTATCAAACATCATATTAATATTTTATTGTTTCCTCTCTCCTCCTCCTCAGACTGAGAGACTGTAATCTCTCAGAGAGAAGCTGTGAAGCTTTGTCCTCACTTCTCAGCTCCCCGTCCTCCAGGCTGAGAGAACTGGACCTGAATAACAACGACCTGCAGGATTCAGGAGTGAAGAGGCTGAGTGATGGATTGAAGAGTCCAAACTGTAAACTGGAATCTCTCAGGTCAGGATTCATACACCAGTTCACATGATGATCTTTAGAACTCTCAGAAACTGATGATGGAAGCAGAATGTCTGTCAAACTACAAACACTGCCTCATAATAAAAATAAACATCACATATGTTAATATTACAGTGTCTTGGTGATCTCCTGTCTTTGTTATATAGCGCCACCATGAGGTCAGGTTTAATTCTAGCTGTAGTTTCACAGCAGTTCTCTCAGTGTTTCTGGTAAATGTCTTGTTTCCTTCAGGCTGTCAGGATGTCTGATCACAGAGGAAGGCTGTGCTTCTCTGGTCTCAGCTCTGACCTCCAACCCCTCTCATCTGAGAGAGTTGGACCTGAGCTACAACCATCCAGGAGATTCAGGAGTGAAGCTGCTAACAGCTGGACTGGAGGATCCACACTGGAGACTGGAGAAGCTCAGGTATGGAGAGATTTTTACACACAGCAGATCCACATTTCTCTAAACACATGAAGAAGAACTGTTTCTATTTCTCTGTCCTTCACTCAGCTTCTGATTCCATCCTGATTCTGAGTTTTATTAAAACAATGCAGGAGACTTTTTCCTTCATTTAAACTTGATAAAAAGTCTAAGAACTTCATATAAAAACATTTTTCTCACAGGAGTGGCTTCACTGAGGATCAATAAATTCTCAGTATTAATTCATATTTGATGTTTCTGTAGAAACAGAAAGTAAAAAACTAGTTTAGTTTAGTTTATTAGTGGAATGCCCCTTGAGATGTAACATCTCATTTTCAAGAGGGTCTAAAAAACAACAAAAAACAACATTACAAAATAGTTTAACTAATAAAATAAACAAACAAAGAAAACCACACAAACACAAACAAACAAACTCACTCCAAACTTTCAACTTCACACCAGATACCAATAGATCATAAAGAGAAATAAAAATAAATTAGAATATAAATACATAAACAACATATATACACATACATATATAAACAATCAAAAAATAAAATAAAATAAACAGTCAATATAAGGTCACTTAATCGAATACACGTAAGTTTGCTTCATATGTACATGTTTACAAATCACAAAATAAACATTTTCAATGTAACTATAAAGTTAAAATAAGGGTATGATAAAAATAAAAAACTAAAGACATTAACAGAAGGTTTTCAAATATGTGAATAAAGATGACTTAAATAAACTAAATGATGTCATGGATCTTAACGAGGTGGGAAACTTCTTCCAATCAGAGGGAGCTTTGTGTTGAAATGCTCTACGACCGACTTCTTTGTGAATGTGTGGAACTGAAAAGGTGAGACAGTGAGTTCTCCTAAGTGAGAATGAAGAGGCTACTGGAACTAAAAATTACTTCAGATAAAAAAGAAAAATAATTCAATTTAAAAATGAGTTGAATCCAGTGTAGTTGACGCCTCTGGGAAGGCTGTAACTAGTTAAGGTGATCAAATAAAAAACAATGATGTGTTAAATAACGACAATTTAAAATAAATCTGAAAAGTGTATTGAAGAGAACATTCAATGAATTCAGATCTGAGGCTTATGTATTTTGATATGTTGTATCGGCATAATTAAAAATCGGTAAAACTAACTGAGTAATTATTCTTTTTTTACTTTGTAACATCAAATGTAAAATAATTGGAAAATAGAAAAAGAGGATTTAATATGGCAGATGTTCTTTTAATAATGTGATCAATGTGAGGTTTAAAATTAAGCTCAGAGTCCAGCCAGAGACCAAGATATTTAACACGGTCAGTATTTAGCATTAGGGAACCATTAATAAACTTTATTGTAAGATCAGAGCAGTTAAGTAATTTCTGATGAGTACCAAAAAGTAAACAGCAAGATTTTTTCATATTTAAAAGCAGTTGATTATTTAACAGCCAGTTTTGGACTAAATCAAAATCAAACTGTAACTTAGTTTGTAAAAATGAAGGATCAGAATGAGAAATGTAAATAACTGTGTCGTCAGCATAAAGATTTACAGAACAATGTGAAATAACTTGAGGAAGGTCATTAATAAAAATAGAAAACAAAAGGGGCCCAAGATTAAAGCCTTGAGGCACACCCTTTACCATGATACATGTATCAGACTGAACACCATGAGTAATAACATACTGAGTTCTGAAGATAAGAATTAAACCATAAAATTGCAGAAGAATCCAGACCTATAGCATACAATTTATCTAAAAGTAAGCCAGATCTCCACCAGGGGATGAGAGTCGAGGTCAGAGCCAGATCTCCACGAGGGGATGAGAGTCGAGGCCAGAGCCAGATCTCCACGAGGGGATGAGAGTCGAGGCCAGAGCCAGATCTCCACCAGGGGATGAGAGTCGAGGCCGGAGCCAGATCTCCATCAGGGGATGAGAGACGAGACCGGAGCCAGATCTCGACCAGGGAATGAGAGACGAGGCGTTGATGTCCCTTGAACCTCTTTTTAAAACTTTTTTTCTCCTGGTAACTGCTGGGACGGTCTTTAGCCTTCCTGTCACACTGCATGTAGAAATATCAAAAGTGTAAAGACACACTTTTTAAACAAGTCCATATATTTATAGTTTGTTTTTATTTTTTGTATCAAACATCATATTAATATTTTATTGTTTCCTCTCTCCTCCTCCTCAGACTGAGAGGCTGTAATCTCTCAGAGAGAAGCTGTGAAGCTTTGTCCTCACTTCTCCGCTCCTCGTCCTCCAGGCAGAGAGAACTGGACTTGAGTAACAACGACCTGCAGGATTCAGGAGTGAAGAGGCTGAGTGATGGATTGAAGAGTCCAAACTGTAAACTGGAATCTCTCAGGTCAGGATTCATACACCAGTTCACATGATGATCTATAGAACTCTCAGAAACTGATGATGGAAGCAGAATGTCTGTCAAACTACAAACACTGCCTCATAATAAAAATAAACATCACATATGTTAATATTACAGTGTCTTGGTGATCCCCTGTCTTTGTTATATAGCGCCACCATGAGGTCAGGTTTAATTCTAGCTGTAGTTCCACAGCAGTTCTCTCAGTGTTTCTTGTAAATGTCTTGTTTCCTTCAGGCTGTCAGGATGTCTGATCACAGAGGAAGGCTGTGCTTCTCTGGCCTCAGCTCTGACCTCCAACCCCTCCCATCTGAGAGAGCTGGACCTGAGCTACAACCATCCAGGAGATTCAGGAGTGAAGCTGCTAACAGCTGGACTGGAGGATCCACACTGGAGACTGGAGAAGCTCAGGTATGGAGAGATTTCTACACACAGCAGATCCACATTTCTCTAAACACATGAAGAAGAACTGTTTCTATTTCTCTGTCCTTCACTCAGCTTCTGATTCCATCCTGATTCTGAGTTTTATTAAAACAATGCAGGAGACTTTTTCCTTCATTTAAACTTGATAAAAAGTCTAAGAACTTCATATAAAAACATTTTTCTCACAGAAGTGGCTTCACTGAGGATCAATAAATTCTCAGTATTAATTCATATTTGATGTTTCTGTAGAAACAGAAAGTAAAAAAACTAGTTTAGTTTAGTTTATTAGTGGAATGCCCCTTGAGATGTAACATCTCATTTTCAAGAGGGTCTAAAAAACAACAAAAAACAACATTACAAAATAGTTTAACAAATAAAATAAACAAACAAAAACCCACAAACAAACAAACTCACTCTAAACTTCAACTTCACACCAGCTACCAATAGATCATAAAGATAAACAAAATAAATTAGAATATATATAAATAACATATATACACATACATATATTGACAATCAAAAAAAACAGTCAATATAAGGTCACTTAATCGAATACACGTAAGTTTGCTTCATATGTACATGTTTACAAATCACAAAATAAACATTTTCAATGTATCTATGAAGTTAAATTAAGGTTTTGATTAAAAAAAAACAAAAAAAACTAACTAAAGACATTAACAGAAGGTTTTCAAATATGTGAATAAAGATGACTTAAATAAACTAAATGATGTCATGGATCTTAACGAGGTGGGCAACTTCTTCCAATCAGAGGGAGCTTTGTGTTGAAATGCTCTACGACCGACTTCTTTGTGAATGTGTGGAACTGAAAAGGTGAGACAGTGAGTTCTCCTAAGAGAGAATGAAGAGGCTACTGGAACTAAAAATTACTTCAGATAAAAAAGAAAAATAATTCAATTTAAAAATGAGTTGAATCCAGTGTAGTTGACGCCTCTGGGAAGGCTGTAACCAGTTAAGTTGATCAAATAAAAAACAATGATGTGTTAAATAAGGATAATTTAAAATAAATCTGAAAAGTGTATTGAAGAGAACATTCAATGGTTTCAGATGTGAGGCATATGTATTTTGATACGTTGTATCTGCATAATCAATAATAGGTACAACTAACGGTGTAATTATTCTTTTTTTAACATCAAATGTAAAATAATTAGAAGATCAAAAAAGAGGACTTAATGTGTCATATGTTCTTTTAATAATGTGATCAATGTGAGGTTTAAAATTAAGCTCAGAGTCCAGCCAGAGACCAAGATATTTAACACGGTCAGTATTTAGCATTAGGGAACCATTAATAAACTTTATTGTAAGATCAGAGCAGTTAAAGAATTTCTGATGAGTACCAAAAAGTAAACAGCAAGATTTTTTCATATTTAAAAGCAGTTGATTATTTAACAGCCAGTTTTGGACTAAATCAAAATCAAACTGTAACTTAGTTTGTAAAAATGAAAGATCAGAATGAGAAATGTAAATAACTGTGTCGTCAGCATAAAGATTTACAGAACAATGTGAAATAACTTGAGGAAGATCATTAATAAAAATAGAAAACAAAAGGGGCCCAAGAATAGAGCCTTGAGGCACACCCTTTACCATGATACATCTATCAGACTGAACACCATGAGTAATAACATACTGAGTTCTGAAGATAAGAATTAAACCATAAAATTGCAGTAGAATCCAGACCTAAAGCATACAATTTATCTAAAAGTAAATAATGATCCACAAGATCAAAAGCTTTTGAAAAGTAAAAAAAAATAGAGCCACATATTGATTTTGGTCAAAAGAAGTAAACAGATCATTGGTAAATTTTAATAAAGCAGTGGTGGTGGAAAACCCAGGTCGTAAACCAGACTGTAGTGGAGATAAGATGTTATAAACATTTAAGTGGCTGAAAAGCTGTTTAAAAATATTTTTTTCAAAGACCTTGGCTACACAACAAATAATGAAAATCTGTCTATAATTATTTAAATCAGAAATATCTCCACCTTTAAAAAGAGGAGTCACTCTGGCTGTCTTCCACATGATGGAAATTGAGATGTTTTCAAGAACAAATTAAACAGATCAGTTAAAGAAAACATGAATATATGGGCTGTGACTTTTAAAAATTTAACATCCAAACCATCTGGACCGACACTGCAGTTAGAATTCAAATTAATCCATAATTAATGATATACATCCATAGGAGAAATTTTAATAAACAAAAAAGAACGACTGGAGGATGGATTATTAAATAAACATTCAGAAATATAATTAGAATTAATAATAAAACTGATGGAGGAAAAATGTAGATTAAAAGCCTGAGAAATTTTTTTAGGGGTCAGATATCATTTAATTGTTGTAAATAATGTGATTAATCATTTTACTTTTATCTTTATTAAGAAGTGAATTAAGGTGAGACCAGAACTTTTTGAGATCGTTCAAATTTTTATCAAAACCCTCTTTATAATAATTACATTTAACATTTCTAGTTTGTGTTTTACAGGAGTTTCTCAGTGATTTATAAGTGTCCCAGTCAGCTGGATTCTTAGAAACTTTATGGTTTTTCAGGCCTGGTGCCTTTTTCTAAAAAGATGAAGCAGGTCAGAATTAATCCAGGGCAGGTGTCGGCCTTTCACACGTATAGTTTTTGGGGGAGCATGCTTATCAATAACATTTAGAACTTCAGGAAGAAAATAATTGCAAGCATCTTCAACATTTGGAATAAGTTTGAATCTTTCCCAATTTATAAGATTATTTATAAATAGTTCACGATCCAAATGTTTGGATTGTTTAATTTTGATATACCTCGGTGGAGATCTAGATAATTTAATCTTCCATAAACAAAAAACAACAGAGTGATCATTAAAACAATCAGACATGACACCAGATGAAGATCTTCTAGTATCCAGTCTAAAAGTGAGGAGGAGTGATGATCTACTCTGGTAGGTTCTGTTATGATTTGAGTGAGATTAATACTGTTAATTAAAGACCTTTAATTAGAAGAGGAACGATGAAGCTGATTACTGTTAAAATCCCCAGGACTATAAGTTCATTCTGCTTTTGAAATGAATTAATAGTAGAAATTACAGAATTTATTGAATCCACTGGAGCATTTGAAGGTCTGTAAACATTAAAAACAATTAAGTGTTTATTTGTGTGAAATTTTATGTCAATTGACAGACACTCAAAATGAACTGGCTCCACAGGTGGAAATACACACATCGATGTTAAAACAGAAGCTACATAAGTGGGTACACCACCTCCTCTTGTACCTCTGTCAGCACGATACAAAATAAAACCATCCATTTTGACGACATCATCTGAAATATTGCTCTGGAGCCAGGTCTCAGAGATTGTGATTCCATCTGGTTTAAATTGGACGACCCAAGTCCTAAGAAGGTCAATTTTAAAGAATAAACTCCTTATATTGACGTGAATTATTTTTAATCCTTTAAATGTATCTATTTATATAAGTTTTTAAAGAAAACGACAAGACAGCAGGTGGACAAAAGAGAGGAGCAAGAACACACACACACACACACACACACACACACACACACACACACACACACATACACACACACACACACATACACACACACACATACATATACACACACACACACACACACACACATATACACACACATACACACACACACACACACACACACACACACACACACATACACACACACACACACACATATACACACACACACACACACACACACACACACACACATACACACACACACAGACACACACACACACACACACACAAAGCATAAGAAAATTAAAAAAAAAAAAAAACAACCAAACAAAACCCATACCTCTTAACAAAGATATCCATGAGCCAAGCTCAGTCTGCATCGTATAATATTAAAGAAAAAATTAATAAACACAAACTGCAAATTAATGAACACTCATTATCAAACAATAACACACACCACCGGGAAAAAACTTTTTTTATCTCTCTCTTCTTCTCATTTTATAATTCTAAGACATTCTATTGAATCTTAAACAAATAGTAGAGAGAGAGAGAGAGAGAGAGAGAGAGGAAGCAGCTTCTGTGTTTCTTTGAGAAGAGGTGAGCAGCTCCTGGACCAACAAAGTCTGATCTGATCTCAGCAGCATGTTAGGATTCATTCATCTCACATTTAATAGATTATAAAATAGATCTGAGCTGTTTTATAATAATTACTGAAAAACTTCATTCAGTTCATTAACTAGAAAACAAGGAGGAAGATGAATAAAAATCCAAATAAAGGTGGTGAAGAGGTGGAGGAGAAATATGTGGGAGAAGTATTGATCAAGTAGGTCCACCATGCTTTATACATAGGAGACAGAACTTCTTGCTACGGCCCTGGCTGTGTGAGAATCAGCAGCTGTGATTGGACAGAGAAAGACATGAGACTGCAGCTCATCTTGTCAGGATGCTGAAAATACCAGTGTGGATGTTGGACTCAGTAGAAGCTGGATGATGGGAC
>LR738551.1:28539770-28567270 GCA_902685375.1 Neostethus bicornis | reverse complement strand
ACCATGGTAACCAGGATCTACGTTCCTACCCTCACTATGGTAACCAGGATCTACGTTCCTACCCTCACCATGGTAACCAGGATCTACATTCCTACCCTCACCATGGTAACCAGATCTACATTCCTACCCTCACCATGGTAACAGGATCTATGTTCCTACCCTCACCATGGTAACCAGGATCTACATTCCTACCCTCACCATGGTAACCAGGATCTACATTCCTACCCTCACCATGGTTACCAGGATCTACATTCCTACCCTCACCGTGGTGAGGTTTTTTGGGCACAGGAACAGAAGATGAGGTTCATAATAAACTTACTGGTGATGACGCCGCCGCAGAGCGACGCCCTGAATCCAACGCTGACCATCACCATGATGATGAGGCGGCCTCACTAGTGTCGCTGCAGCATCACCAGCATCAGCAGCCCAACGACGGCGTGGACGAAGAGCGAAGAGAAGAGACACCAGAGGAAAACCCAGTACCACATTTCTGAGGACAGCCAATCACAAAGCAGCATGATGAGGAGAGCCAATCACAGGGCAGCATCATGGAGACAGTCAAACACATGGCAGCATCATGAGGACAGGTTATCACACACCTGGTTGTCATGGTGATGTAAATGGATGTAAATCAAACAGCAGTCATTATTTTAAACTCAGTGCGCATGCTCCTACCTGCAAAGTGAATGAGCGAGGCTCCGCGAACCCAGAGTCCTAACACCTGCTCCACAGAGAGGTTCAGAGCCGCCATTATGGCATGGCGCCATCTGTGGATGCTACTGGAACTGCGGAATGAAGAACTTCCGGGTCTTCAATTTATTTTTTTAATTTTATTTTAGCTTTTTTACCCTTTTTTTTTTAATAATAATTTTATTTCAATGAAAAACAACAACAATCGTAATGGCGTATAAAATTTACTGTGATGAAATGGCGACTCTGAGTGGACACTTTTGGTACTACATACAAATGAAACTTCCGGGAACGGAATGTTTTTTAATGGGTCTTTTTACCACTTTTTCTCGCATTTTTTGGTTTGTTTTTCACTTTAAAAAATAATTGGCTTCATTAATAAATTTTCATTTTTTACTTTTTTAGAATTTTTTTCATATTTTCTTATTTTAAAAAGAAAAACTACAAACATCATGGCGTCGATGTTATTATTTGAAGAAATGGCGGCTCTACGTGGATTGTTTTGGTATTACATTCAGGTTAAACTTTGGGGGGAAAAAATTCTTATTTTATTTTAAAAAATTTTGCTGTTGTTTTCTCACCCAATTTTTTTTTCTAATTTTCCATAAATAAAAGAACCCCAGTTAAAATCAAAGCTTAATTAATTTTGTTTGATTGAATAGCAGCTCACTGGAAACTTCCGGACTACAAAAATCACTGCTTTCAGGTACCGACTCTTTTTTTTTTTTCCCTTAACATCCGGGTCTTAAAACCTCTTATTTGATTTTTATAATTTTTCCTCTTTTTTTTTTTGGTTGATCTTCTTTACTTTTACTAAATCATTGCGGTAAAAACTACAAACATGGCGCCTGCAGTACATTTTAACACTATCAGACTACATTTAAATGTACTTTCTTCTTTTTTTTACTTCTGGGGCCGAAATCTCACATTTATTTTTTGTTTACTTTTTTTTTTTTTTGTCATTATTTTGTTTTAATGTTAATATTGAAAAAAAAAAAAGACTACAAACAACATGGCGTTAACTTATCACGTTGATGAAATGGCGGCACTCAGCGGACACTTCTAGTACTACATCAGGCAGACCTCATTTTTATTCTTTTTCTGTCCTTATATATATTTTTAAAAATACTTTTTTAAAAAAAAGGAATAAATTGACTAAAATATTTAAAGGAAATGGCGGCACGAAGTGGAACCTTCTGGTACTACAGCAGGTAAAACATATTTTTCGCTTTGTTTTGTTAATATTAAAAAACCACAAACATGGCGTCAATCCTTTACTTTTCTGTGAAAAAGCGACGCTTAGTGGGATTCTTTGGTACTACAGGAGGAAGAATTTTTAGTATTTGAATATTTTTATTTTTTATTTGCAAATTTCCAAAAAATTAAAAAAAGATCTGAATTTAATAAATAAATAAATAATAATCGGTCAGATTAATTTAAAAATGAATGAACATTTAAAATTATTCGTAAATCATCCAGCAGGAGGAGCCCTTCTCTCATTTATTATGAGGGAATGCTTTTTGTTTTCAGGTCTTATTTTGCATGAGGATCCTCATTGACACACACACACACACACACACACACACACACACACACACACACACACACACACACACACACACACACACACACACACACACACACACACTCACACACACACACACACACACATTCTACACCATAGTTTCAACATCATCAACAATACGTCGTGGATACTGATATCCTATACCAGTAAATGATGCTGCACATTTAGCTTGAAAATTATTCATTGATTTACTATAAAGTGTAGGCCGTCCTCATGTCTGCTCATTTGTGAACAGATATAACGGTTAGATTTATTTTTGTCTTTAAAGATGGTATATACATAGCGATACCAAATATTTCTGAGGATTGGATGAGCATGTGTAGTGTTTACAGGTTGTAGGTGAAAGCCGTCATGGCTCCATCTCCGCTTCCTGCTCCTCACTTGAGAATCACCTGTAGGTTGTGAGAGAAACTGGAGACACAGAGCAACCAGGAAAAGTCTCTGGCAAAATCAAAATAAGCCACAATAAATAGGGCCCAGTTTAGCTGATTTCTTCACCACTTTGAGACGCTGGCCCCTATTGGCTACCAGCTCCTATGTTACAGACTTTCACTGCTACCCCCGTCTGTCGTTGTGGCTCAAACATTAGTTGAACTTTCTTGCAGTGGCTCTGATGTATCTAGGAGGACCTCTCAGTGATTTTCAGTGCTGTGGGTGTAGTCAGCAGAACTTGATGAGGTCCCTCCCACCGTGGCGAGCTCCAGTTTCTTTTCAGCAAAACCTTTATCAGGACCAAAACCTTGGGCAAATCTTGTCCTGCAAAACAGATTAAAAACTAGTGTTCCAGCCATCCAGATGATTGGTTTTTTGCTTCCTGATTAGTTTTAAACAATTTGCTCATCCATTCTGTTAAAGTATTTTCAGTCTTACTTTTAGCTTCTTAAGCTGAAAATCCAAACCTCGTAAACTTCAAGATATAATCTGATTTAATAAATGATTTAATAGATGCTTTACTACTGTAAGTGAATCACAATGTTTAACAGGATATATTTCTATCTATTTTCAAATCAGACCAACTGTTACTAAACAGTACTTTACTCCTTGTTCCAATGAAAACTTAAAAAAAAAAAATCACCTCTCTTTCGTCTTAAGTGACCTTTACTGTTATATTTATAACAGATCAAACATGATCTAAAAAAACTTTTTTGTCAAAGTAAAATGGACTAATTAAATAAACTATCTCTCCTCTTGAGCGATGGGTAAGTCCCATGGCTCACTATAGCTACAGTTTTAAATTACATCTGGTCTATCTGTATGTATGGTGATCTCATGCCTGATAAAGATTCCAGTGCTCTCAGTACTGCATAAAGTTCTGCTATCTGTGCTGAACTGTTTTAAATTTAATTATTTGTTTCTGTAGTCACAGCAAATCCAAACCAGAGGTGTCAAAAGTACCAACATTTTCTACTCAAGTAGAAGTATAGATACCGAGTTAAAAAACTACTTTAGTAAAAGTAGAAGTATCAACTGAAGTTTTTACTCAAGTAAAAGTAAAACGTAACCTATTGTCAAAACTACTTAAAGTAAAAAAAGTAAAAGTAATTTTCAGAAAAAAGGAATATTGTTAACAAAAGCGTATGAACATATTTTTAACTATTATCACATGCTTTAAGGAGCAGAAAATATGATAATAAATGAAAGTGTTTTGGTGAAACTTTATGAATCAGAAACATTTATTTCTTAATAATCTTTATTGGAAATCGATTAATGAACACAATCAAATGTATTATCATAAGCAGGGCATTATGTAACGTCCCTTCAGCTACCAAGCTTCACTCTGCATCACCTAATTTAACCAACTTCAAGACACAAACACACTCAATGTTAAAAAAACACAAACACACTCAATGTAAAAAAAAGGAAAAAAAACACAAACACACTCAATGTAAAAAAATAATAATAATAAAAATAACCAAAAGGCTTTTTTAAGGCAGGTAGTTTTCAAAGTTCTTTGAGGCAATAATGAATAGTCTTTAACAAGTTTCTAAGGTTGGCAGTGCCACATAGGTGTCCCCCCCTGCGTGACACCTGGAACCCAGCAGTGGGGAGGGTATATGTGCATGCATGTGCGCGTGCTGTGTGTCATGTGTTGAAGTGATGAAGCAAGAGGAAGTTGTATTGAGATTGCGTTAGCTCTCCTCATCCAACCACATTCAAATCAAATGGCACGATTGATCCGGATTGGTTTTTATTGACTTTTTTATTTATTTTTAACGGTGACAAAATGGCGAAAGTAGCAACTACTTTTTATAAAAATAACGAAGTAAAAGTACAGATAATTGCATAAAAAAGTAGTGAGTAAAAGTAAAAAGTAGACAAAAAAAATAATTACTTCGTTAAAGTAAAGATAACAAGATTTTCTACTTGAGTAAAGTAATGAAGTAGTTCGTCACTACTTTACACCTCTGATCCAAACTAATGCTTCCTAAAGTTATCTTTTGTAGCTGAAACATCAACAAAATGAACAGAAGTAATCATATACTGTATGTATACAGTATACATACAGTATATGTATACTGTATATACATATACAGTATACATATACTATATGTATATATATATATATATATATACAGTACCTTTGGAGGTACTGTTTACCTTCAAAGGTAAATCCGACAAACACTGTGCGTCTGGATGTAAGGGAACAGAGAAAATGCATTGCTTAGAAAATCTTTTTGTCTGAGGTTGGTTAAGCTATGTTTGTGGATCAGGTACATTAGGCACTACATGTTTGTAGTGTTATTTATTAACCTAAGTTCATGAACTGGTCTTCATTTTCCAGTAGTGCTTTCTGAACTGGGAAAATAGGGTGTATCATAAACTCCATCTGTGGTTTTTCTCAGTACTCCTTCTTCAGTCATGTTGTTTATGACTGGCCTAATTCCCTCAATGGCTTCTGGTTTCTAAAGATACAACCTACTTTTCAGTCTGTAGGATGAAGTCAAAGTCCTTTGTCAACCCGACATCAGTGGGTAGACACAGGTAAAATTCAGAGGGGACCTTGGCTAATTCTGGACGGTCAGAAATCTGGACCATAGTGTGATCATTTTCTGTGGATCATCTAACATCTACATTTCAGAGTAAACGTGTACCAGAACAGTTTGACCAAATCAAAGGCTCTGTTTTACTTCAAACTTTTACAGTTTATTCCTTCATTTAATATTGTTTTGCTGTTTTTATTAATTTGATTTTCCTTGTTTGAGGTAATAGTTTTACAAACTTGTTTTAATCTTAAAAACTGGTATCATAACCCGGCTTTCTGAGTCCCAAAAATGAACCTGGCCGGGTTCAATTTTATAAACACTATATGGACAGTTTGTCAGTGAGATGATGAGTCAGTTTTTACAGATCTGCATGCTTCTTTCTATTTTAATTTGTGGCTATTTATCCAATTCTGAGATCTCTAAAGTCACTTATTCCTCCTGTTTCTGTTTGTTTCATTTTATTTGTTTATTTTCACTACAATTCCAGTGAAGGAGTTCTCTGGCATGAGACGTAGGAGAGGACACTGATCCGGCCTTCTACTGTGTGCTAATCACACAGTGAAATCAGTCCTCAGGGATGAAACCCATCCTTTATCTTCAAGTCACCAGTATGTCGTTCTTCACAGGCAAAATAATAACTGGTGAGATTCTGCTAGAATCTTTAACACTAGCAAGACTGAAATTTTGGATACTCCTTCAAGGACTACAGTGGGTCGTTTGACCCACTACCCTGGAATGTAATGGCTCAGTAGTCCCTGTTGTTATTCTAATGTACCACTAGTGGCAGGCATCCACATCCTGGGAGTACAATGCAAAGTGTGAAATGTTTGTGTGAAAATGTAAAACATTTGTGTGAAAATTTTGTGGCTTTGGGTCTTCTAGACATTTGGCTTAAATGGTCCAATAGCAGCTTGGGCTAACGTGTCTGCTGGCACTGTTGTCCGAGCTTTCCCAAAAGCAGGCATCATTTCTGAGGAGCTGCACGGTACAGAAAGTGACTCTGACAGCGAGGAAAGTGAACCTGTGAGGTTGGATTTAGAGCAGCTGTTAGATTCTGAAACAGAGGATGAGGACTTGGATGGATTTGATAAATGACTTTATGACGACTGTAAATAATATTTAAATAAAGACAAACAAACTCAGTTTTAGTCCTGAATTATTTTTAAATACGCACACTTGTCTGCTTGTGTGTGTGTTGTTGTAAGGCAGACGTAAGTAGTAGAGGATACGTATATAAAACCCACATCCTATCATCAGGTGTGCCTTATGTGTGTGTTAAATACAGAGCACAAGAAACTGGGACTGCGCTTTTAATACGATGCGCCTCGTGAAAACATGATATGTTTAAAATAAGCAATAATCAATTATCCAAAAGTATTCAAAACTTTTTTCACAAGGTGGATACTGTGTATAATTTTAGAGGATGTGATGTGTTTAAAAGATCAATGTAAGAACAAATATAAAAAAAAAAAAAACATTGTGTTTCAGATGTTGGTTTAAATCTTTGGAATAACTTTGATCAGGAGTTAAAAGAATGTAAACATTTCAACAGTTCAGTACTTTATACAAGAAAAATATAAAAAAATTCTATGTGGAAAAAGAACGCTAAAGATAAATACTTGAAGTTTTTTGTAAACTGCTATAATGTGGATTTTTTTGCTTATTTTTAAAGAGTCAGCAAATCCCTAAGTTAAAATGTAAATGTGTAAAAGCAGGCATCATAAGCTCCGCCTTCAGCCTACTCCTTTTTCAGATCTTGTACATTTTGTTTTCTTCTTGTACTTTAAGAAAATGTTTTAATGTCTGAAAAAAAAAACCTTGAAACTTGAATCAGAGCTAAGAGTTGAACAAGTGCAGGAGAACTTATGAGAGGTTGCAAAGTTTGGAACATTTTCAATGTTATATTTTTACGCCCGTTTTTTCAATTCAATTCAATTTTATTTGTATAGCCCAAAATCACAGAATGTCCGTCTCAATGGGCTTCACAAGAAAAAGAGGAATGTATAAACACAAATACACAACAAGAAAAATAACTAACAAATGCAAACTAAACCAGACTAGCACATGTATGCACTCTTTTATTTGCTTTTATTTTACTTCTACTGTATTTATGTTTAATTGAGAGATTAAAACTCTCAATGGTGAGAATCAGGTTTGGATCTTCAAAATAAAAGACTTCTGACTGAATCAGGAGAGTTGGACTGTTTACAAAGAAACAATAGAAGAATGTTTTAACACAGTCTAAATGTTGGAGAAAAAATCAACACACTCTACAGAGTTATTTTCATTTTAGACGTCTCATTAGCAGTTCCCAGTGTAACCCTAACCCTCTCCCTGGATGCTGTCATGGTAGCTTCCATTTACACAGTACTTTAAACTGTCTTCAGTAAACAACAAGTCAAAATCCTTCAGAAAGATTTGAGTCTGACCAGTCAGACCACATTTTATCAGAATGAAGCTGGTGATTCACTAAAAATAGAAAGAGATAGAAATGTTCATCTGTTTCCCTCTAAGACGTTAAAATGTTTTTTCATTTAAACCAATCAAACAACATTCCACTGGCTGCTGGAACATTCAGTTCAGTTTTTTTTTTCCATTTTAAAATTCCCCACAGTAAATTCTACTATCTGTTTTTTCTGTGTTTACCAGCTCACAGCATCGGCTGACTGATGAGTTTCAAACAGTGATACCAGAGTATTACTAGAACATCACAGAACAGTAATGATGGGGTATTACTACAGTATCAATGAAGAACAGAAATGATGGATCATCACACACATACTTACACATGTACAATCAATCCATTGCTGTAACACTGATGACAAAGAATCACTTCAGAATAAAAATACTGATATAAAATGGTGATGATAGGATAACACCACACCAGAAATAAAACACACAGTGATGTTAGAATCTCTTTAAAGAGACTAAATACACTTTAGTCTGTAACAGAGGTAGAGGGGGAGGCGATAGCTCAGTGGTAGAATGTTCGCCTTTGGACCGAAGGTCGCCAGGTCCAATCTCAATCCCACTGAGTTCATTTCCAAGTGTCCTTCGGGAAGACACCCAACCTCCCATTTCTCCCACCATCGGCGCCGTCCTAGACCAGATGGGGTGGTTGGGGCATGTGGTCAGGATACCTTCAATGTGCCTCGCTGGTGAGGTGTTTTGGGCACGTCACACCAGGAGGAGACCAAGAGGCAGACCCCGGACCCGCTGGAGAGGCTATGTCTCACAACTGGCCAGGGAATGAATCTGGATCCTGGATCAGGATCAGCCTGGGTGAGAGAAGTCTGGACTTCCTCTCTGAGGCTGTTGCCCTGGCAACCTGGCCGAGAATAAGAGTACGACAATGGAACAGAAAGAGATGAAGGTGTTTCAGGAAAACAAGCTGGAAGAGTTCAGGTTCAATGCCAGAGCTTCTGCTGATAAAATCAGACTTGAAATCCTGGTCAAAGTGAGGACCAAGATCTCCCTGGGGGGTCAGACTCCTCTGGAGGATCTGGATTTAAAACAGCTTCATAAAACACATTGTCTTTTTTTTCCTGATTGATCAGTTTGTTGGAACATGAATCCTCTGCAGCTCCTCCTACCTGTCCTCCCTCCATCACAGGTAGAAACATGTTTCATTCCAGGAAACAGCTCACCTGTGAGTCAGTCTGTGGACTGGAGAGTCTTCTCTCAACAAACTGTAAGTCTGAACCTTTTTTTTTTAATGTACTTTATTGATCCCTCAATAAAGTACATTACTAATGTAGTAAAGTACTAATGTAACTATGTCAATTACATTAGTTTTTGAATTGACATAGTTTTTTAAACGTGATAAAAATGATGCTACTTATGCATTTTTGTAAAAAACTGTTGCAATTTTGTTGATCATTTTTGTATCACGTGCCAAGCTAATCTCAATTTCTTGAGATTAGCCGATGCACCTGGTGTGTACCCGCAGCACACCAGGTGCCCCTGATGCATCGGGTACCTGGTGTGCTGCATCAGGTACCCGCTGCTCTCATTTCTTTTCTGATCTCTCTGAAAGATCAATACTTCCTCTGATCGGGAACAACTTATCTCACCATCAGACTTCTCCCCACTCGTCATCACGCCATCACAGAACCAGTCGAACCAGTCCGACAGAATACATCTGCTTCACAAACAAACTGCAGCTTCTTTTCATTTCCTGCAGTCACACACTCTAAAACACACACCTTGTTATTTTAACTGTAGAACTGATTGAGGATTAATTGGTAGAGGTCGGTAAATGTGGAAGACCAGAAACATTTGAGGAATTGTAAGTTAAAACAAGGAGTCTCACCTCTTCAACTAGTTCTACCATAAAGTGTCAGAGTAAGACCTTTAAATGGTTTCAAAGCAGCAGATGATGGAAAGGAGGACTTCAGATTATCTTTATGTGACCAGACCACCGGTTCTGGACCACCAGCGCCTCCTCGTCCTGGTCCGCAGAATTTACAGACCCATTCCTCGTCACGGGTCCACCCAATCATAAATCCATTCGTCATCCTGGGTTCCCCCAATCACAGGCCCATTTTTGTCCCGTGTCTGCCCTTTATGGGCCCACTCATCCAAACCGCTGACAGCAGGAACCTTGCTGCATCCTCTTCAGTCACACCAACTATCTTCATGTCTTCCTTCACTGTATCCATGAACCTCCTCTTTGGTCTTCCTCTAGTCCTCTTTCCTGGTGGTTCCAAACCCAGCATCCTTCTTCTGATGTACTCTCTCTCTCTCCTCTGCACATGTCCAAACCATCTCAGTCTGACCTCTCTGACTTTAAAACCTCTAACATGTGCTGTTCCTCTGATCCTGTCCATCCTGGTCACTCCCAGAGAGATCCTCAGCATCTTCATCTCTGCTACAAACATCTCTGTTTCCTGTCTTTTCCTCAGTATCACTGTCTCTAGACCAATCAGCATGGCCGCTCTCACCACACTGTCTCTAGACCAATCAGCATGGCCGCTCTCACCACACTGTCTCTAGACCAATCAGCATGGCCGCTCTCACCACACTGTCTCTAGACCAATCAGCATGGCCGCTCTCACCACACTGTCTCTAGACCAATCAGCATGGCCGCTCTCACCACACTGTCTCTAGACCAATCATCATGGCCGCTCTCACCACGCTGTCTCTAGACCAATCAGCATGGCCGCTCTAACCACGCTGTCTCTAGACCAATCAGCATGGCCGCTCTCACCACGGTTTAAATAAATAAAATATTTTTAAAATATTTTAAAATACTTAAATCATTCTTTATTTAATTAATATTTATTAAATATTATAAATTATATTAATAGTTGATATTAATAATCATCACAGTTAAAATCATTAAGACAGTTAATGATTAAGACAGTAAACTATAAAAAGCATGAATAAAATAATAAAATACCTGCTACATTCAGATGAATGATGTGTGTTTCCTCTGCAGCTAGAAAGTGTGTGTGAGCTGATGTGGATTCAGCATCATGGATCTGGACGAAGAGGAAGGAGTCCTCCTCTCTAAACCCACTCAGAGGTCAGATGATCATCTCTAACTGTTCATGACTCTTCTCCATGTCAGAGACCAGTACTCACATCAACAAACATCTGGATTCACAGAAACCCAACCAGACCCAGAGGTCCTCAGAGTTCTAGATGGTTCATGTTTAGTCCTGACTCTAGACACCAGCAGGAGGCCGGTCCCAGAGGTCCTCAGAGTTCTAGATGGTTCATGTTTAGTCCTGACTCTAGACACGAGCAGGAGGCCGGTCCCAGAGGTCCTCAGAGTTCTAGATGGTTCATGTTTAGTCCTGACTCTAGACACCAGCAGGAGGCCGGTCCCAGAGGTCCTCAGAGTTCTAGATGGTTCATGTTTAGTCCTGACTCTAGACACCAGCAGGAGGCCGGTCCCAGAGGTCCTCAGAGTTCTAGATGGTTCATGTTTAGTCCTGACTCTAGACACCAGCAGGAGGCCGGTCCCAGAGGTCCTCAGAGTACTAGATGGTTCATGTTTAGTCCTGACTCTAGACACCAGCAGGAGGCCGGTCCCAGAGGTCCTCAGAGTTCTAGATGATTCATAAGGCACTAGCATATCACAGATGTAATATGCTTCTTAAATCTAGTTTACGATTCTCTCATTTCTCCAGATTAATGTAATCACACTTTTCTTCTCAAACAGCTGCCAATGTTGCATGCCTTCCGTGGGAATGTCTTTCCATGTAACTATTTTTTTTAACAGACAACTTCAGAGTAAACTTTCAGACATTGGTGATGAAATTAAATGATTTGGTCCAAGAAATGTTGAATCCTCTGTTCTCCTTAGTTATTTTTTATTATTATTTTCTTTAATAAAGGGAGTGTCTTATAAACCTTTTGGTCTTTTTCTTTTTGGGAAAAAAGGGAAAATAGTCGATCATCCAGCTGCCACCTGCCTGGCATTCCACCCTGCTGATAGAAACGTGTGTCACAGGATATGACGCAAATCTTCTTGACAAAAAGTTGAAACAAAATATTTTTCTACACATTTTAACAGGATGGAAAACATTGATAATATTTGTGTCGTGTAACAATGTTCTTAAATATTGAATGTTTTAACAAACTGGAATAAAATGTTTTCTAAAGAATCTAAACATCTGGATTCACAGGAACCAGCCTCGGCCTGGATCTGGACCAGGATCTGAACCCAGCTGTGTGTCTATGAGGAGTGACCGGTCAAAGAAACATCCTATTGAGTTTAAATCAGATCCAAACAGGTGATAAAAGTTTATTATCTGTAGTTTTGTTCGTTCTTTTTAAAGTCGTGTTTCTATGATATTAAATATTGAATAAATGATGAGAATTATAATCAATAATGTTTTTAAAGAATTTAAACATCTGGATTCACAGGAACCAGCCTCGGCCTGGATCTGGACCAGGACCTGAACCCAGCTGTGTGTCCATGAGGAGTGACCGGTCAATGGATCATCCTATTGACTTTAAATCAGATCCACAGAGGTGATAAAAGTTTATTATCTGTAGTTTTGTTCTGACTTTTTAAAGTTGTTGGTCTACGCCAGGATCCAGCAACATAAAACGTTGAGCCATTTTAGACCAAACAACAAATATGTGACCCCCCTCCTTTACAGAATCAGCTGCACGTCACAATTAAGGAAAAAATGAGTTATTTATATGGCCTTGTCGATGATAAAATAAGCTTTCCAATTATGTAAAAATGATATTTTTGTGACAAAAAATGACAGATTTTACTACTATATTCTGCATGTTTACAAACGGACGCTTTTTTGTTGACACTTTTTTGCGGATGCACGAAAGTCACGAGCCAATAAGCAAACCCAGTAGTGCGCATGTGACTTAAAAGCCAGCAAAAACAGGTCGGGGTAGCCTTCTTGTGACCTAAATTATTCAAATGAACTATTAATGATGTTAAAGTACGTATTTAATAATGAAAGATGGAATTCCCCTTTTATTTTGAAAGGTATTAAGCCTGTATACTGGTCTGAGCCCTTTGCTGTTTGCTATGGTGATGGACAGGCTGACAGACGAGGTCAGACAGGAATCCCCATGGACAATGATGTTTGCAGATGACATTGTGATCTGTAGTGAGAGGAGAGAAGAGGTGGAGGAAAAGCTGGAGAGGTGGAGGTTTGAAGATTAGTCAGAGTAAAACAGAGTACATGTGTGTGAATGAAAGGGATCCAAATGGAAAAGTGAGGTTACAGGGAGAAGAGAGAAAGAAGGTGGAAGATTTTAAGAATCTAGGATCAACAGTCCAGAGCAATGGAGAGTGTGGAAAAGAGGTGAAGAACCATGTGCAGGCAGGCTGGAACGGGTGGAGGAAAGTATCAGGTGTGATGTGTGACAGAAGAGTTTCAGATAAAATGAAAGGAAAAGTGTAGAAAACCATGGTGAGAGCGTCCATGCTGATTGGTCTAGAGACAGTGCGGTGAGAGCGGCCATGCTGATTGGTCTAGAGACAGTGTGGTGAGAGCGGTCATGCTGATTGGTCTAGAGACAGTGTCACTGAGGAAAAGACAGGAAGCAGAGATGTTTGTATCAGAGATGAAGATGCTGAGGATCTCTCTGGGAGTGAGCAGGATGGACAGGATCAGAGGAACAGCACATGTTAGAGGTTTTAAAGTCAGAGAGGTCAGACTGAGATGGTTTGGACATGTACAGAGGAGAGAGAGAGAGTACATCAGAAGAAGGATGCTGGGTTTGGAACCACCAGGAAAGAGGACTAGAGGAAGACCAAAGAGGAGGTTCATGGATACAGTGAAGGAAGACATAAAGATAGTTGGTGTGACCAAAGAGGATGCAGGAGATAGGATTAGATGGAAGAAACTGACTTGCTGTGGCGACCCCTAAAAGGAAAAGCCAAAAGAAGAAGAAGATACTCACAGCAATATACGAATACTGGAAGTAAAAAGTACCATGATTTTTCCTTTTGTTTCATAGCTGTTGTTAAAATCTGAGGCGGTGCAGCTTATAAAACACGTGTTTAATGTATGAATAATCATATTATTATTTACCTGTTTTTTTATGCTTCTTGAAACATTGATTTATAATATTATCCAAAGAATGGAAAATCAATCATTTTCGTGCAAATTAAAAGTAAAATTAGTATAAAATAAAATTATTACAGTTTAAGTTTGCCTTCATTTTAATGTCCCTGTCCTTCACTGTCTCAGACCAGAGAAGCACCTGTTTGATGTTCTGTATTATCTCAGTTTTGTTTTTGAAGTCTCCAAATAGATGGTCTGATTTGTTGATGAATGACTTCTTAATTAAGTCAACATCTGTAAACGATTTTTTCGTGTGTTTTTATCTCCCAGGTTACAACAAAACTCGCAGCAGTAGTTCAGTTTCAGACATGTCAAGTCTCCTGCATTGGGCGGAGACACCCGCAATTAGGACCTATTTCACGCTAATCCGCCAATGCTAATAAAACTCCCATGTTTGGTACACTCTAGAGCATTCTTCTTCTTCTTCCATCATTTCCCTTCAGGGGGCGCCACAGCAAATCAGTTTCTTCCATCTAACCCTATCTCCTGCATCCTCTTCAGTCACACCAACTATCTTCATGTCTTCCTTCACTGTATCCATGAACCTCCTCTTTGATCTTCCTCTAGTCCTCTTTCCTGGTGGTTCTAGAACATAATTACATGTGTCATGAGGCTAAGCACATGGCATCTCCTGCTGCTGCAGCTGTGCATCTGAAAATGCAAGTGCAGTAGCCTACTAGCAGCTAGGCTAGTAGTCTAGTAGGCTAGGCTACTAGCGGCTAGTGGTAGTAGTATGTAGTATGCACTAGTAGACGCTAGTAGAGCTAGTCACTAGTAGTGGTATTAGCCGCCAGTAGAGCTAGTCGCTAGTAGCTGTCTGCATGTTCTATTGCCAGTATTGTTTTTGGTGAACGTATACTGCCATACTGGTGATACTCTTTCAGTTTTCTGGGTTTTTTTCTGTACATACTGTTGTATTTTGTTGTAAATAAAATTCAGGATTTTAGATTTTAATATTAGTCTACAGAGTCATTTGTATAAATTTGTAGCAAACTAAGATAAAAATTTTTGGTTTGAAAAAAAAGCCCAATTTTGTGTTAAAATGTCACCAGAAGGAAACATTTAACAGGGATTCAGTTTTTCTGATAAAGCCCCCTGACATTCCTAGCAGACCTCCATCTTTATGAAGTCCTAAACCTGGCATTAGATTAGATTGACTTTATTGATCCCACACTTGGGAAATTTATGTGTTACAGCAGCAAACAAGAAAAAAATAGACAGTATATATACAAGAAGAAAAATAAAAAATAATAAAATAGAAGGAATAATGTGACAAAACATTGAGGTCAATACAGACTGAAAGTAAATAAGGAGGTAAAAAAAAAAATGCATCCCTGCAGTTTGGAAATGCGATCTGCTTCTTAAACCTAGTTTGTGAGATTAATGTAATCACACTTTTCTTCTAACACAGCTGCCAATGTTGCATGCCTTCCGTGGGAATGTCTTTCTATGTAACTATTTTTTTTAACAGACAACTTCAGAGTAAACTTTCAGACATTGGTGATGAATTCAAATGATTTGGTCCAAGAAATGTTGAATCCTCTGTTCTCCTTAGTTATTTATTATTATTATTTTCTTTAATAAAGGGAGTGTCTTATGAACCTTTTGGTCTTTTTCTTTTTGGGGAAAAAGATAAAATAGTCGATCATCCAGCTGCCACCTGCCTGGCATTCCACCCTTCTGATAGAAACGTGTGTCACAGGATGTGACACAAATCTTCTTGACTAAAATGTTGAAACAAAATAGTGAAAACGTTGATAATATCTGTGTCGTGTTTTTCTTCCTACAAAAAACATAAATACAGTATTTATATCTTTTCTCCATTTATTTAATTTTCAAACATTTTTAAAAAACTCCAGGGAGCCACCAGAGCTGCACTACAGTGTAACTATGTTAATAAATAAAATGTTTTCTAAAGAATCTAAACATCTGGATTCACAGGAACCAGCCCCGGCCTGGATCTGGATCTGGACCTGAACCCAGCTGTGTGTCCATGAGGAGTGACTGGTCAAAGGATATTATTGTTGAGTTTAAATCAAATCCAAACAGGTAATAAAAGTTTAAATATCTGTAGTTTTGTTCATTCTTTTTAAAGTTGTGTTTCTATGATATTAAATATTGAATAAAATGTTGAAAATTATAACCAGTAATAAAATGTTTTTAAAGAATTTAAACATCTGGATTCACAGGAACCAGCCTGGACCAGGACCTGAACCCAGCTGTGTGTCCATGAGGAGTGACTGGTCAAAGGATTTTCATATTGAGTTTAAATCAGATCCAGAGAGGTAATAAAAGTTTAAATACTCTAGTTTTTTTTCTGTCTTTTTAAAGTTGTTTTTATATTTTAATAAATAATAACTATTAAAACTAATAATAAAACGTTTTCTAAATAATCTAAACATCTGGATCCACAGGAACCAGTCTGGATCTCAGAGTTTTTTTGTTTTTTTTTTATGGTGTAGTTTGTTTTACATTTTCATTGGATTTAGAAAGTTTGAACGTTTTGAAATTGTTTTTGGTAATTTTTGTCTTTTGTTAAAAAAGTGCTTTTAAATAAAAAAAGTCAGGTCTCTTAAAAAATACAACTTCAGAATTAAAAGAGGTTAAAAAGTGTTTTTATTTAGTTTTTTTTCTGTAAATACTACTGACTACATTAAAAAAACATTTTTATAATAATAATAAATAATAAATTATATTTAAAAGCACCTTCCAGGACCCGAGGTCGCTGTACAGTTCATAAGATATCAATAAACCAGAAATAAATAATAAGAAAAATAGATTAAATAAAATAAATAACAATAAAACAAAACTAGAAACAGATCAAAACAAATCAGAGCAAAATGAATCAATAAATAAATCTGGATTAACTGTATGATTTCTTGAAAATATGAGTTTTGAGGTTGGATTTAAATGGATGAATGTTTCTTTTATTTATTATTATTATTTATTCATTTATTCCAAAACTAAACATCTGAATTCACACTGTAAGAACAACCTTTTTTTCTTCAACTCCTGAAGATTCACATTTAAAACACACTATCTTTTACTGCATCAACTGTTCCAGGAGCTCTATCCAGCTTCTCTTGGGTCAGCCACCTGCTGTTTGAAGGTTTATTAGAGGGGATAAAAACAAAAGAACAAATTGGCTGCATATCTGTGTTTATCTGGAGCATACCTGGGACTTGTTTCCCGTACCTGATCCTAACTTCACTGCACTGAAGGGTTGGATTGATTTAAAGATCTGTTGGTACATCCATACCCCTTTGGTTTGTTTGTTTGTTTTTTTAAATAGCCTGGGGTGGAAGGGAGGGTTTTATGTTTTGATTTATTTTTCTCTACTTTGTCATTTATGTATACATGATTAATACCTACCAATTTCATAGCAATGTAAATGATTATTGCTGTTTGAAAAATTGATAAATAAATTATGAAAAAAAAAATCTGTTGGTAAAATTCTAACTGCAAACACTAATATGAAAGAGAACTTTGAGTGACTGAAATTAATGTGAATTCATTCAAACAGAAAAAGTTGGAGAAGAATTTTCTATTATTCTTTTAGCTGCCAAGTGCCCGTCGTTCTTGATTAATTTTACAATTGACTGCAAAAGATCAACGATTCTTTTGGAAGAAATATCAAGTGGATAAAAAACTTTTTAAATATTATTTAACACTTATGTGTTGGTCCGATAAGGTTCAACAAATAAATAATCAATTATAACTATTAGCATATTAATAATTATCAGCTTGAGCTTAGTTATGGTTGTTTGAGGTTAATACAGTTCTTTTTATTTTTATTTGAACTTTCCCTCAAATTTACATGTAAAGTTGAACATCTGTACAAAAAAAAACACTGGAAGGTAAAAATAACATGACTGTGTCCTGGAGCGTTTGTGGAGGTGTTTGTAGTTTTTGGAATAAAAAGAATTGACACTGTAAACTGTGTTACATAATTCAGATTAATGATGACATCTGATTGTTCCTGATTCCTCCACAGAGTGGACCAGCAGACCTCAGAGCTTCCCAGTGGTCAGTCTACCCCGCAGCATCAAACACAGCTGGACTCCATATTTAAGGTCTGTACATGTCCAACAACTACTTTTCTATCTCTTCTATTCAGTCATCTTCATGCTGCACTTTGTAGACCAGTGGATTGTCAAGGTGTCCAACATGGATCTGATGTTTGGCTCCATAATTTCAGTCTGATTGGCTCCTTCATGTCCTTTTCTCTTCCAGATGCTGGAGGACAACATCATCACTTTTGTGAAGAACCAGCTGAAGAACTTCCTGAAGCTTCTGAGTCTAGATTACCCAGAATGCTCAGTGTTGGAGGGTGAGGATGAAGAGCAGAGGAGCAGAGAGGCGTTAGTGAAGATCACAGTGGACTTCCTGAGGAGAATGAAGCAGGAGGAGCTGGCTGAGCATCTGCAGAGCAGTAAGAGGATTTCTCTAAAGATTGAAGCTGCTGATAAAACATTTACTGATGTCTCAGCAGCTGGAGCATCACATGTTCACATCCTCATTCTTCACAGGATTGAAATATTTACTGACTGATGTTTTTTCTTCTTCTCATTTAGAATATTTTCTTCCAGTTTGTGAACGTAAACTAAAGTCCTCTCTGAAGAAGAAGTTCCAGTGTGTGTTTGAAGGGATTCCTAAAGCAGGAAGTCCAACCCTTCTGGAGCAGATCTACACAGAGCTCTACATCACAGAGGGAGGGACTGCAGAGGTCAATGATGAACATGAGGTCAGACAGATTGAAGCAGCATCCAGGAAACCACACAGACCAGAAACAAGCATCAGACAAGAAGACCTCTTTAAAGTCCCACCTGGAAGAGATCAACCAATCAGAACAGTGATGACCAAGGGCGTGGCCGGCATTGGGAAAACTGTCCTAACACAGAAGTTCACTCTGGACTGGGCTGAAGACAGAGCCAACCAGGACATCCAGTTGATGTTCCCACTGACTTTCAGAGAGCTGAATGTGATGAAAGAGAGAAAGTTCAGCTTGGTGCAACTTGTTCATCACTTCTTTACTGAAACCAAAGAAGCAGGAATCTGCAGCTTTCAAGACTTCCAGGTTCTCTTCATCTTTGATGGTCTGGATGAGTGTCGACTTCCTCTGGACTTCCACAACAATGAGACCCTGACTGATGTTACAGAGTCCACCTCAGTGGATGTGCTGCTGACCAACCTCATCAGGGGGAACCTGCTTCCCTCTGCTCGCCTCTGGATCACCACACGGCCTGCAGCAGCCAATCAGATCCCTCCTGATTGTGTCGGCATGGTGACTGAGGTCAGAGGGTTCACTGACCCACAGAAGGAGGAGTACTTCAGGAAGAGGTTCAGAGATGAAGAGCAGGCCAGCAGGATCATCTCCCACATAAAGACATCACGAAGCCTCCACATCATGTGCCACATCCCAGTCTTCTGCTGGATCACTGCTACAGTTCTGGAGGTTCTACTGGAAACCAGTAAGAAAGGAGAGCTGCCCAGTACCCTGACTGAGATGTACATCCACTTCCTGGTCCTTCAGACCAAAGTCAAGAAGGTCAAGTATGATGGAGGAGCTGAGACAGATCCACACTGGAGTCCAGAGAGCAGGAAGATGATTGAGTCTCTGGGAAAACTGGCTTTTGTTCAGCTGCAGAAAGGAAACCTGATCTTCTATGAATCAGACCTGACAGAGTGTGGCATCGATATCAGAGCAGCCTCAGTGTACTCAGGACTGTTCACACAGATCTTTAGAGAGGAGAAAGGACTGTACCAGGAGAAGATGTTCAGCTTCATTCATCTGACTCTTCAGGAGTTTCTGGCTGCTCTTCATGTCCGTCTGAACTTCATCAAATCTGGAAACAACCTGATGAAGGAGATCAAAACATCCAGGAGGTCCTCATTATTTAAAAAAACAAAAGATGACCTCCACCAGAGTGCTGTGATGAAGGCCTTAGAGAGTCCAAATGGAAACCTGGACATGTTCCTCCGCTTCCTCCTGGGCCTTTCACTGCAGACCAATCAGAACCTCCTACGAGGCCTGCTGACACAGACAGGAAGTAGCTCACAGACCAATCAGGAAACAGTTCAGTTCATCAAGAAGAAGATCAGTGAGAACCTGTCTGCAGAGAGAAGCATCAACCTGTTCCACTGTCTGAATGAATTGAATGATCGTTCTCTGGTGAAGGAGATCCAACAGTCTCTGAGATCAGGAAGTCTCTCCACAGATAAACTGTCTCCTGCTCAGTGGTCAGCTCTGATCTTCATCTTAGTGTCATCAGAAGAAGATCTGGATGTATTTGACCTGCAGAAATTTTCTCGTTCAGAGGAGGTTCTTCTGAGGCTGCTGCCAGTGGTCAAAGTCTCCAACAAAGCTCTGTAAGAACAAGATTAAACTTTCTAAATCCCTTCTTTTAGTGTCTAAAAGCAGACAGATGAAAAAAGGAGAAATCCACCATCATCAGGTCTCATTTAGTCATTGATTGATTTTTGAAGTTGGTTTATTTTCTTCATGATTTCAGGTATCATCAGGTATTTGTACATCATGTGTATCATGTTTTCATCTCGTCTAAAAGTAAACAACTTGTTTAGTTAACCTGATAAAATCCCACAGCCTTCTTATAATCTGATAGAAATATAAAAGGTTCTGTACTATTTTTCAGCTACTATATCACACTATGAGGGACGTGGTTGGTCTTCACACAGTTCAACAATACAAAGATTTGTAGATTAAACATGGGAATATCTTCTATTCTCCTTCTAAAGGTGCAGAACTGATCCAGTAACCCAGTGATAGAGCACATCCTCTAGTTCCAGTTTAAAAAGAGTTTGATTTCAGAATACATTTTTTATACACACTCACTTAAAAAGGCAACAGGTTTGATGCAGATGAAACACCTGAGAAAACAGTGTCTGAGGAGCCTCCACTGCAGGAGGCTCCTCACATGGAATCTCCAGCCATAATCCAAGGATAGGAGACGAGGCCAGAGATAGATCTCCACCAGGGGACGAGAGACGAGGCCAGAGGCAGATCTCCTCCAGGGGATGAGAGACGAGGCCTTGATGTGTCTTGAACCTCTTTTTAAAACTGTTTCTCTCCTTGTAACTGCTGGGACAGTCTTTAGCCTTCCTGTCACACTGCATGTAGAAATATTAAAAGTTTAAAGACACACTTTTTAAACTAGTCCATATATTTATAGTTTGTTTTTATTTTTGTATCAAACATCATATTAATATTTTATTGTTTCCTCTCTCCTCCTCCTCAGACTGAGAGGCTGTAATCTCTCAGAGAGAAGCTGTGAAGCTTTGTCCTCACTTCTCAGCTCCCCGTCCTCCAGGCTGAGAAAACTGGACCTGAGTAACAACGACCTGCAGGATTCAGGAGTGAAGAGGCTGAGTGATGGATTGAAGAGTCCAAACTGTAAACTGGAATCTCTCAGGTCAGGATTCATACACCAGTTCACATGATGATCTTTAGAACTCTCAGAAACTGATGATGGAAGCAGAATGTCTGTCAAACTACAAACACTGGCTCATAATAAAAATAAACATCACATATGTTAATATTACAGTGTCTTGGTGATCTCCTGTCTTTGTTATATAGCGCCACCATGAGGTCAGGTTTAATTTTAGCTGTAGTTCCACAGCAGTTCTCTCAGTGTTTCTGGTAAATGTCTTGTTTCCTTCAGGCTGTCAGGATGTCTGATCACAGAGGAAGGCTGTGCTTCTCTGGCCTCAGCTCTGACCTCCAACCCCTCCCATCTGAGAGAGCTGGACCTGACCTACAACTATCCAGGAGATTCAGGAGTGAAGCTGCTAACAGCTGGACTGGAGGATCCACACTGGAGACTGGAGAAGCTCAGGTATGGAGAGATTTCTACACACAGCAGATCCACATTTCTCTAAACACATGAGGAAGAACTGTTTCTATTTCTCTGTCCTTCACTCAGCTTCTGATTCCATCCTGATTCTGAGTTTTATTAAAACAATGCAGGAGACTTTTTACTTCATTTAAACTTGATAAAAAGTCTAAGAACTTCATATAAAAACATTTTTCTCACAGAAGTGGCTTCACTGAGGATCAATAAATTCTCAGTATTAATTCATATTTGATGTTTCTGTAGAAACAGAAAGTAAAAAACTAGTTTAGTTTAGTTTATTAGTGGAATGCCCCTTGAGATGTAACATCTCATTTTCAAGAGGGTCTAAAAAACAACAAAAAACAACATTACAAAATAGTTTAACAAATAAAATAAACAAACAAAGAAAACCCACAAACACAAACAAACAAACTCACTCCAAACTTTCAACTTCACACCAGCAACCGATAGATCATAAAGATAAACAAAATAAATTAGTCTATATATATATATATACATATCAACAACATACATGTATATACACATACATATATAGACAATCAAAAAAATAAAATTAAATAAACAGTCAATATAAGGTCACTTAATCTAATACAAGTAAGTTTGCTTCATATGTACATGTTTACAAATCACAAAATAAACATTTTCAATGTAACTATAAAGTTAAAATAAGGGTATGATAAAAATAAAAAACTAAAGACATTGACAGGAGGTTTTCAAATATGTGAATAAAGATGATTTAAATAAACTAAATGATGTCATGGATCTTAACGAGGTGGGAAACTTCTTCCAATCAGAGGGAGCTTTGTGTTGAAATGCTCTACGACAGACTTGTTTGTGAATGTGTGGAACTGAAAAGGTGAGACAGTGAGTTCTCCTAAGAGAGAATGAAGAGGCTACTGGAACTAAAAATTACTTCAGATAAAAAAAAAAATAACTAAATTTAAAAATGAGTTGAATCCAGTGTAGTTGACGCCTCTGGGAACGCTGTAACCAGTTAATTTGATCAAATAAAAAACAATGATGTGTTAAATAAGGACAATTTAAAATAAATCTGCAAAGTGTATTGAAGAGAACATTCAATGGTTTCAGATGTGAGGCATATGTATTTTGATATGTTGTATCGGCATAATCAATAATAGGTAAAACTAACGGTGTAATTATTCTTTTTTAACATCAAATGTAAAATAATTAGAAAATAGAAAAAGAGGACTTAATGTGGCATATGTTCTTTTAATAATGTGATCAATATGAGGTTTAAAATTAAGCTCAGAGTCCAGCCAGAGACCAAGATATTTAACACGATCAGTATTTAGCATTAGGGAACCAATAATAAACTTTATTGTAAGATCAGAGTAGTTAAGTCATTTCTGATGAGTACCAAAAAGTAAACAGCAAGATTTTTTTATATTTAAAAGCAGTTGATTATTTAACAGCCAGTTTTGGATTAAATCAAAATCAAACTGTAACTTAGTTTGTAAAAATGAAGGATCAGAATGAGAAATGTAAATAACTGTGTCGTCAGCATAAAGATTTACAGAACAATGTGAAATAACTTGAGGAAGATTATTAATAAAAAATAGAAAAGAAAAGGGGCCCAAGAATAGAGCCTTGAGGCACACCCTTTACCATGATACATTTATCAGACTGAACACCATGAGTAATAACATACTGAGTTCTGAAGATAAGAATTAAACCATAAAATTGCAGTAAAATCCAGACCTACAGCATGCAGTTTATCTAAAAGTAAGTCAGATCTCCACCAGGGGATGAGAGACGAGACCGGAGCCAGATCTCCACCAGGGGATGAGAGACGAGACCGGAGCCAGATCTCCACCAGGGGATGAGAGACGAGGCCGGAGCCAGATCTCCACCAGGGGATGAGAGACGAGACCGGAGCCAGATCTCCACCAGGGGATGAGAGACGAGGTCAGAGCCAGATCTCCACCAGGGGATGAGAGACGAGGTCAGAGCCAGATCTCCACCAGGGGATGAGAGATGAGGCCGGAGCCAGATCTCCACCAGGGGATGAGAGACGAGGCCGGAGCCAGATCTCCACCAGGGGATGAGAGACGAGGCCGGAGCCAGATCTCCACCAGGGGATGAGAGACGAGGCCGGAGCCAGATCTCCACGAGGGGATGAGAGACGAGGCCGGAGCCAGATTTCCTCCAGGGGATGAGAGACGATGCCGGAGCCAGATCTCCACCAGGGGATGAGAGACGAGGCCAGAGCCAGATCTCCACCAGGGGATGAGAGACGAGGCCGGAGCCAGATCTCCACCAGGGGATGAGAGACGAGGCCGGAGCCAGATCTTCTCCAGGGGATGAGAGACGAGGCCTTGATATGCCTTGAACCTCTTTTTAAAACTGTTTGTCTCCTGGTAACTGTTGGGACGGTCTTTAGCCTTCCTGTCACACTGCATGTAGAAATATTAAAAGTGTAAAGACACACTTTTTAAACTACGTAGTCCATATATTACAGTTTGTTTTTGTTTTTGTATTAAACATCATATTAATATTTTATTGTTTCCTCTCTCCTCCTCCTCAGACTGAGAGGCTGTAATCTCTCAGAGAGAAGCTGTGAAGCTTTGTCCTCACTTCTCAGCTCCCCGTCCTCCAGGCTGAGAGAACTGGACCTGAGTAACAACGACCTGCAGGATTCAGGAGTGAAGAGGCTGAGTGATGGATTGAAGAGTCCAAACTGTAAACTGGAATCTCTCAGGTCAGGATTCATACACCAGTTCACATGATGATCTTTAGAACTCTCAGAAACTGATGATGGAAGCAGAATGTCTGTCAAACTACAAACACTGCCTCATAATAAAAATAAACATCACATATGTTAATATTACAGTGTCTTGGTGATCTCCTGTCTTTGTTATATAGCGCCACCATGAGGTCAGGTTTAATTCTAGCTGTAGTTCCACAGCAGTTCTCTCAGTGTTTCTGGTAAATGTCTTGTTTCCTTCAGGCTGTCAGGATGTCTGATCACAGAGGAAGGCTGTGCTTCTCTGGCCTCAGCTCTGACCTCCAACCCCTCCCATCTGAGAGAGTTGGACCTGAGCTACAACCATCCAGGAGATTCAGGAGTGAAGCTGCTAACAGCTGGACTGGAGGATCCACACTGGAGACTGGAGAAGCTCAGGTATGGAGAGATTTCTACACACAGCAGATCCACATTTCTCTAAACACATGAGGAAGAACTGTTTCTATTTCTCTGTCCTTCACTCAGCTTCTGATTCCATCCTGATTCTGAGTTTTATTAAAACAATGCAGGAGACTTTTTACTTCATTTAAACTTGATAAAAAGTCTAAGAACTTCATATAAAAACATTTTTCTCACAGAAGTGGCTTCACTGAGGATCAATAAATTCTCAGTATTAATTCATATTTGATGTTTCTGTAGAAACAGAAAGTAAAAAACTAGTTTAGTTTAGTTTATTAGTGGAATGCCCCTTGAGATGTAACATCTCATTTTCTAGAGGTTCTAAAAAACAACAAAAAACAACATTACAAAATAGTTTAACAAATAAAATAAACAAACAAACAAAAACCCACAAACAAACAAACTCACTCTAAACTTTCAACTTCACGTCAGCTACCAATAGATCATAAAGATAAACAAAATAAATTAGAATATAAATATATAAACAACATATATACACATACATATATAGACAATCAAAAAAATAAAATAAACAGTCAATATAAGGTCACTTAATCGAATACACGTAAGTTTGCTTCATATGTACATGTTTACAAATCACAAAATAAACATTTTCAAAGTAACTATAAAGTTAAAATAAGGTTATGATTAAAAAAAAAAAAAACTAAAGACATTGGCATGAGGTTTTCAAATATGTGAATAGAGATGACTTAAATAAACTAAATGATGTCATGGATCTTAACGAGGTGGGAAACTTCTTCCAATCAGAGGGAGCTTTGTGTTGAAATGCTCTATGACCGACTTCTTTGTGAATGTGTGGAACTGAAAAGGTGTCTCACCTGAAAAGGTGAGACAGACCTATTCATTCTCACTTTACTTAGTGAGAATGAATAGGTTACTGGAACTAAAAATTGCTTCAGATAATAAGGATAAGAAAAAAAAATAATTTAAAAATGAGTTGAATCCAGTGTAGTTGACGCCTCTGGGAAGGCTGTAACCAGTTAAGTTGATCAAATAAAAAACAATGATGAGTTAAATAAGGACAATTTAAAATAAATCTGCAAAGTGTATTGAAGAGAACATTCAATGGTTTCAGATGTGAGGCATATGTATTTTGATATGTTGTATCGGCATAATCAATAATAGGTACAACTAACGGTGTAATTATTCTTTTTTTAACATCAAATGTAAAATAATTAGAAGATAGAAAAAGAGGACTTAATATGGCATATGTTCTTTTAATAATGTGATCAATATGAGGTTTAAAATTAAGCTCAGAGTCCAGCCAGAGACCAAGATATTTAACACGGTCAGTATTTAGCATTAGGGAACCATTAATAAACTTTATTATAAGATCAGAGCAGTTAAGTCATTTCTGATGAGTACCAAAAAGTAAACAGCAAGATTTTTTCATATTTAAAAGCAGTTGATTATTTAACAGCCAGTTTTGGACTAAATCAAAATCAAACTGTAACTTAGTTTGTAAAAATGAAGGATCAGAATGAGAAATGTAAATAACTGTGTCGTCAGCATAAAGATTTACAGAACAATGTGAAATAACTTGAGGAAGATCATTAATAAAAATAGAAAACAAAAGGGGCCCAAGAACAGAGCCTTGAGGCACACCCTTTACCATGATACATTTATCAGACTGAACACCATGTGTAATAACATACTGAGTTCTGAAGATAAGAATTAAACCATAAAATTTCAGTAGAATCCAGACCTATAGCATGCAATATGTCTAAAAGTAAATAATGATCCACAAGATCAAAAGCTTTTGAAAAGTAAAAAAAAAATAGAGCCACATATTGATTTTGGTCAAAAGAAGTAAACAGATCATTGGTAAATTTTAATGAAGCAGTGGTGGAAAACCCAGGTCAGAAACCAGACTGTAGTGGAGATAAGATGTTATAAACAGTTAAGTGGCTGAAAAGCTGTTTAAAAATATTTTTTCAAAGACCTTGGCTACAAAACAAATATTGGAAATCTGTCTATAATTGTTTAAATCAGAAATATCTCCACCTTTAAAAAGAGGAGTCACTCTGGCTGTCTTCCACATGACGGAGATTGAGATGTTTTCAAAGACAAATCAAACAAATCAGTTAAAGAAAACATGAATATATGGGCTGTGACTTTTAAGAATTTAACATCCAAACCATCTGGACCGACACTGCAGTTAGAATTCAAATTAATCCATAATTAATGATAAACATTCTTAGGAGAAATATTGATAAACAAAAAAGAATGACTGGAGGATGGATTATTAAATAAACATTCAGAAATATAATTAGAATTATTAATAGAACTGATGGAGGAAAAATGTAGATTAAATGTCTGAGAAATTTTTAAGGTGTTAAATATCATTTCATTGTTGTAAATAATGTGATTAATCATTTTACTTTTATCTTTATTAAGAAGTGAATTAAAGTGAGACCAGAACTTTTTGGGATCGTTCAAATTTTTATCAAAACCCTCTTTATAATAATTACATTTAACATTTCTAGTTTGTGTTTTACAGGAGTTTCTCAGTGATTTATAAATGTCCCAGTCAGCTGGATTCTTAGAAACTTTATGTTTTTTTCAGGCCTGGTCCCTTTTTCTAAAAAGACAAAGCAGGTCAGAATTAATCCAGGGCAGGTGTCGGCCTTTCAC
>LR738551.1:28507270-28534770 GCA_902685375.1 Neostethus bicornis | reverse complement strand
ACGAATCCAACGCTGACCATCACCACGGTGATGAGGCGGCCTCACTTGTGTCGCTGCAGCATCACCAGCATCAGCAGCCCGACGACGGCATGGACGAAGAGCGAAGAGAAGAGACACCAGAGGAAAACCCAGTACCACATTTCTGAGGACAGCCAATCACAGGGCAGCATCATGAAGACAGTCATACACATGGCAGCATCATGAGGACAGCTGATCACACACCTGGTTGTCATGGTGGTGTAAATGGATGTAAATCAAACAGCAGTCATTATTTTAAACTCAGTGCGCATGCTCCTACCTGCAAAGTGAATGAGCGAGGCTCTGCGAACCCAGAGTCCTAACACCTGCTCCACAGAGAGGTTCAGAGCCCCCATTATGGCATGGCGCCATCTGTGGATGCTACTGGAACTGCGGAATGAAGAACTTCCGGGTCTTCAATTTATTTTTTTAATTTTATTTGAGCTTTTTTTGCCCTTTTTTATAATATTTTATATAAATGAAAAACAACAACAATCATAATGGCGTAAAAAATTTACTGTGATGAAATGGCGGCTCTGAGTGGACACTTTTGGTACTACATACAAATGAAACTTCCGGGAACGGAATGTTTTTTTAATGGGTCTTTTTACCACCTTTTCTCGCATTTTTTGTTCGTTTTTTACTTTAAAAAAATAAATGGCGTCATTAATAAATTTTGATTACATTTTAAATCCGGAAATATCCGGACTACAAGGAGCAACACTTCCGGGTACCAAATATTTCATTTGTTTTTTTGCTTGTTAGTCCTCTTTTTTTTTTTATAACTTCCGGGTCCAAAATGTATTTTCAAATTATTTATTTTGTTCCTCCCAATATTTTTCTAATTTTTCTTTTTTCACTTTAATATTTACTTATTTTAAAAAGAAAAACTACAAACATCATGGCGTCGATGTTATTATTTGAAGAAATGACGGCTCTACGTGGACTGTTTGGGTATTACATTCAGGTTAAACTTTGCGGGGAAAAAAAAATCTTATTTTATTTAAAAAAAAATGTGTTGTTGTTTTTTCACCCAATTTTTTTTCTGATTTTCCATTAATAAAAGAACTCTAGATAAAATCAAAGCTTAATTAATTTTGTTTGATTGAATAGCAGCTCACTGGAAACTTCCGGACTACAAAAATCACCACTTTCAGGTACCGACTCTTTTTTTTTTTTATTGTTGTTTTTTCCCCTTAACATCCGGGTCTCACATTTATTTTTTTTGTTTACTTTTTTTTTTTTTTGTCATTATTTTGTTTCAATGTTAATATTGAAAAAAAAAAAAAGACTACAAACAACATGGCGTTAACTTCTCACTTTGATGAAATGGCGGCACTCAGCGGACACTTCTAGTACTACATTAGGCAGACCTCATTTTTATTCTTTTTCTGTCCATATATATATTTTTTAAAAGGCTTTTTTTAAAAAAAGGAATAAATTGACTAAATTATTTAAATAAAATGGCAGCACGAAGTTGAACCTTCTGGCACTACAGCAGGTAAAACATATTTTTCGCTTTGTTTTGTTAATATTAAAAAACTACAAACATGGCGTCAATCCTTTACTTTTCCGTGAAAAAGCGACGCTTAGTGGGATTCTTTGGTACTACAGGAGGAAGAATTTTTAGTACTTGAATATTTTTATTTTTTATTTAATTTAATTTAGTTAATGAACATTTAAAACTATTCGTAAATCATCCAGCAGGAGGAGCCCTTCTCTCATTTATTATGAGGGAATGCTTTTTGTTTTCAGGTCTTATTTTGCACAAGGATCTCATTGACACACACACACACACACACACACACACACACACACATTCTACACCATAGTTTCAACATTATCAACAATACGTCGTGGATACTGATATCCTATACCAGTAAATGATGCTCCACATTTAGCTTGAGATTTATTCATTGATTTACTATAAAGTGTAGGCCCGTCCTCATGTCTGGTCATTTGTGAACAGATATAACAGTTAGATTTATTTTTGTTTTTAAAGATGGTATATACATAGCGATACCAAAAATTTCTGAGGAATGGATGAGCATGTGTAGTGTTTACAGGTTGTAGGTGAAAGCCATCATGGCTCCATCTCCGCTTCCTGCTCCTCACTTGAGAATCACCTGTAGGTTGTGAGAGAAACTGGAGACACAGAGCAACCAGGAAAAGTCTCTGACAAAATCAAAATAAACCACAATAAATAGGGCCCAGTTTAGCTGATTTCTTCACCACTTTGAGACGCTGGCCCCTATTGGCTACCAGCTCCTGTGTTACAGACTTTCACTGCTACCCCCGTCTGTCGTTGTGACTCAAGCAATAGTTGAACTTTCTTGCAGTGGCTCTGATGTATCCAGGAGGGTATCTCAGTGATTTTCAGTGCTGTAGGTGTAGTCAGCAGAACTTGATGAGGTCCCTCCCACCGTGGCGAGCTCCAGATTCTTTTCAGCAAAACCTTTATCAGGACCAAAACCTTGGGCAAATCTTGTCCTGCAAAACAGAACAAAAAACTAGTGTTCCAGCCATCCAGATGATTGGTTTTTTGCTTCCTGATTAGTTTTAAAGAATTTGCTCATCCATTCTGTTAAAGTATTTTCAGTCTTACTTTTAGCTTCTTAAGCTGAAAATCCAAACCTCATAAACTTCAAGATATAATCTGATTTAATAAATGATTTAATAGATGCTTTACTACTGTAAGTGAATCACAATGTTTAACAGGATATATTTCTATCTATTTTCAAATCAGACCAACTGTTACTAAACAGTACTTTACTCCTTGTGCCAATGAAAACTTAAAAAAAAAAAAATCACCTCTCCTTGGTCTTAAGTGACCTTTACTGTTATATTTATAACAGATCGAAACATGATCGACAAAAACTTTTTTGTCAAAGTAAAATGGACTAATTAAATAAACTATCTCTCCTCTTGAGCGATGGGTAAGTCCCATGGCTCACTATAGCTACAGTTTTAAATTACATCTGGTCTATCTGTATGTATGGTGATCTCATGCCTGATAAAGATTCCAGTGCTCTCAGTACTGCATAAAGTTCTGCAATTTGTGCTGAACTGTTTTAAATTTAATTATTTGTTTCTGTAGTCACAGCAAATCCAAACTAATGCTTCCTAAAGTTATCTTTTGTAGCTGAAGCATCAACCAAATGAACAGAAGTAATCATATATGTATACATTTATACTGTTTACCTTCAAAGGTAAATCCGACAAACACTGTGCGTCTGGATGTAAGGGAACAGAGAAAATGCATTACTTAGAAAATCTTTTTGTCTGAGGTTGGTTAAGCTATGTTTGTGGATCAGGTACATTAGGCACTACATGTTTGTAGTGTTATTTATTAACCTAAGTTCATGAACTGGTCTTCATTTTCCAGTAGTGCTTTCTGAACTGGGAAAATGGGTGTATCATAAACTCCATCTGTGGTTTTTCTCAGTACTCCTTCTTCAGTCATTTTGTTTATGACTGGCCTAATCCCCTCAATGGGTTCTGGTTTCTAAAGATACAACCTACTTTTCAGTCTGTAGGATGAAGTCAAAGTCCTTTGTCAACCCGACATCAGTGGGTAAACACAGCTAAAATTCAGATGGGACCTTGGCTAATTCTGGACGGTCAGAAATCTGGACCATAGTGTGATCATTTTCTGTGGATCATCTAACATCCACATTTCAGAGTTAATTTGTACCAGAACAGTTTGACCAAATCTAAGGCTCTGTTTTACTTCAAACTTTTACAGTTTATTCCTTCATTTAATATTGTTTTGCTATTTTTATTAATTTTATTTCCCTTGTTTGAGGTAATAGTTTTACAAACTTGTTTTAATCTTAAAAACTGGTATCATAACCCGGCTTTCTGAGTCCCAAAAATTAACCTGGCCGGGGTCAATTTTATAAACACTATATGGACAGTTGGTCAGTGAGATGATGAGTCAGTTTTTACAGATCTGTGTGCTTCTTTCTATTTTAATTTTTGTCTATTTATCCAATTCTGAGATCTCTAAAGTCACTTATTCCTCTTGTTTCTGTTTGTTTCATTTTATTTGTTTATTTTCACTACAATTCCAGTGAAGGAGTTCTCTGGTATGAGACGTAGGAAAGGACACTGATCGGGCCTTTTACTGTGTGCTAATCACACAGCGAAATCAGTCTTCAGGGATGAAACCCATTCTTTATCTTCAAGTCACCAGTATGTCGTTCTTCACAGGCAAAATAATACCTGGTGAGATTCTGCTAGAATCTTTAACACTAGCAAGACTGAAATTTTGCATACTCCTTCAAGGACTATGGTGGTTCATTTGACCCACTACTCTGGAATGTAATGGCTGAGTAGTCCCTGTTGTTATTCTAATGTACCACTAGTGGCAGGCATTCCCATCCTGGGAGTACAATGCAAAGTGTGAAATGTTTGTGTGAAAATGTAAAAAATTTGTGTGAAAATTTTGTGGCTTTGGGTCTTCTAGACATTTGGCTTAAATGGTCCAATAGCAGCTTGGGCTAACGTGTCTGCTGGCACTGTTGTCCGAGCTTTCCCAAAAGCAGGCATCATTTCCGAGGAGCCCCACGGTACAGAAAAGTGACTCTGACAGCGAAGGAAAGTGAACCTGCGAGGTTGGATTTAGAGCAGCTGTTAGATTCTGAAACAGAGGATGAGGACTTGGATGGATTTGATAAATGACTTTATGACGACTGTAAATAATATTTAAATAAAGACAAACAAACTCAGTTTTAGTCCTGAATTATTTTTAAATACACACACTTGTCTGCTTGTGTGTGTGTTGTTGTAAGGCAGACGTACGTAGTAGAGGATACGTATATAAAACCCACATCCTATCATCAGGTGTGCCTTATGTGTGTGTTAAATACAGAGCACAAGAAACTGGGACTGTGCTTTTAATACGGTGCGCCTCGTGAAAACATGATATGTTTAAAATAAGCAATAATCAATTATCCAAAAGTATTCAAAACTTTTTTCACAAGGTGGATACTGTGTATAATTTTAGAGGATGTGATGTGTTTAAAAGATCAATGTAAGAACAACTATAAAAAAAAAAAAACATTGTGTTTTAGTTGTTGGTTTAAATCTTTGGAATAACTTTGATCAGGAGTTAAAAGAATGTAAACATTTCAACAGTTCAGTACTTTATACAAGAAAAATATAAAAAAATTATATGTGGAAAAAGAACGCTAAAGATAAATACTTGAAGTTTTTTGTAAACTGCTATAATGTGGATTTTTTTGCTTATTTTTAAAGAGTCATCAAATCCCTAAGTTAAAATGTAAATGTGTAAAAGCAGGCATCATAAGCTCCGCCTTCAGCCTACTCCTTTTTCAGATCTTGTACATTTTGTTTTCTTCTTGTACTTTAAGAAAATGTTTTAATGTCTGAAAAAAAAACCTTGAAACTTGAATCAGAGCTAAGAGTTGAACAAGTGCAGGAGAACTTACGAGAGGTTGCAAAGTTTGGAACATTTTCAATGTTATATTTTTACGCCTGTTTTTTCAATTCAATTTTATTTTTATAGCCCCAAAATCACAGAATGTCCGTCTCAATGGGCTTCACAAGAAAAAGAGGAATGTATAAACACAAATACACAACAAGAAAAATAACTAACAAATGCAAAATAAACAAGACTAGCACATTTATGCACTCTTTTATTTGCTTTTATTTTACTTCTACTGTATTTATGTTTAATTGAGAGATTAAAACTCTCAATGGTGAGAATCAGGTTTGGACCTTCAAAATAAAAGACTTCTGACTGAATCAGGAGAGTTGGACTGTTTACAAATGTGACGTGAGGTTCTGACTGCAATGACAACGCCACCCAGGAAGCTTAGCCCTGGGACAATGGAGGCCTGGTTACTGTAAAACACCAGGACCGCGCTAGGTCTGGACACGAGTCGGGTGCACAAAATACGACAAACAAAATGACTTTAATTAAATAATACAATGAGTTCAAAATAAAATGAATATACAAGAAAAGCTACACGCAGACAGAGAAACTGGTGATTATGATAAATCAAATTCAAATAAAACAAAAGAGTAGGATCATGCACACATGTATTCCCACACAGTTCCTTGTCTGAGGAGCACAGGATTAAACAGACTGATGATTTTCAATAAGGTGGACAAAACAACGGCTTCTGCTGAACAGTGACGCCAACGAGCAGCCACACACCTAGAAATGAAGCACGATCATGAGAGGAGGCATAAAGAAAAAGCTAACACTGTTTAACGGCTTACCTGCCGGTAACGTGAGTGTAGCAGTGCAGCTGAATGAGGAAGGGGCTGCAGGCAACCACCGGAGCTTTCAACAGCCTGAAATAATAATTAATCAGCCGTTGTCCCACACTAAACACAAAGAGAACCCACCCCGAACCTACCGGTACGAACTCCGCTCATAACGCAGCGTGCCTGACGTGCGCATTCTGTCTAGGGTGAGGGACAGGGAACTGGAGAACCTAGCAGGTCTCAAGTGGTCCTGTAGATCAGGACGAGGTTTGGATCCTCTGATCCACACCGCGAGTCCACTCACTCAAGCCTGTTGTGTGGAGGCGAACACATGTCCAAAATGGCGCTAGTACCGCCCACCAGACACGTCATAGATGTCCCACCTGCCACACAAAGAAACAATAGAAGAATGTTTTTACACAGTCTAAAGGTTGAAGAAAAAAATCAACACACTCTACAAAGTTATTTTCATTTTAGATGTCTCATTAGCAGTTCCCAGTGTAACCCTAACCCTCTCCCTGGATGCTGTCATGGTAGCTTCCATTTACACAGTACTTTAAACTGTCTTCAGTAAACAACAAGTCAAAATCCTTCAGAAAGATTTGAGTCTGACCAGTCAGACCACATTTTATCAGAATGAAGCTGGTGATTCATTAAAACTAGAAAGAGATAGAAATGTTCATCTGTTTCCCTCTAAGACGTTAAAATGTTTTTTTCATTGAACCAATCAAACAACATTCCACTGGCTGCTGGAACATTCAGTTCAGTTTTTTTTTTTCCATTTTAAAATTCCCCACAGTAAATTCTACAATCTGTTTTTTCTGTTTACCAGCTCACAGCATCGGCTGACTGATGAGTTTCAAACAGTGATACCAGAGTATTACTAGAACATCACAGAACAGTAATGATGGGGTATTACTACAGTATCAATGAAGAACAGAAATGATGGATCATCACACACATACTTACACATGTACAATCAATCCATTGCTGTAACGCTGATGACAAAGAATCACTTCAGAATAAAAATACTGATATAAAATGGTGATGATAGGATAACACCACACCAGAAATAAAACACACAGTGATGTTAGAATCTCTTTAAAGAGACAAAATACACTTTAGTCTGTAACAGAGGTAGAGGGGGAGGCGATAGCTCAGTGGTAGAATGTTCGCCTTTGGACCGAAGGTCGCCGGGTCCAATCTCAATCCCACTGAGCTCATGTCCAGGTGTCCTTCGGGAAGACACATAACCCCCCATTTCTCCCACCATTGGCGCCGTCCTAGACCAGATGGGGTGGTTGGGGCATGTGGTTGGGATGCCTTCCATGTGCCTCGCTGGTGAGGTGTTTTGGGCACGTCCCACCAGGAGGAGACCAAGAGGCAGACCCCGGACCCGCTGGAGAGACTGTGTCTCACAAATGGCCGGGGAATGAATCTGGATCAGGATCAGCCTGGTTGAGAGAAGTCTGGACTTCCCCTCTGAGGCTGTTGCCCCCTCAACCTGGCCGAGAATAAGAGTACGACAATGGAAGAGAAAGAGATGAAGGTGTTTCAGGAAAACAAGCTGGAAGAGTTCATGTTCAATGCCAGAGCTTCTGCTGATAAAATCAGACTTGAAATCCTGGTCAAAGTGAGGACCAAGATCTCCCTGGGGGGTCAGACTCCTCTGGAGGATCTGGATTTAAAACAGCTTCATAAAACACATTGTCTTTTTTTTCCTGCTTGATCAGTTTGTTGGAACATGAATCCTCTGCAGCTCCTCCTACCTGTCCTCCCTCCATCACAGGTAGAAATGTGTTTCATTCCAGGAAACAGCTCACCTGTGAGTCAGTCTGTGGACTGGAGAGTCTTCTCTCAACAAACTGTAAGTCTGAACCTTTTTTTTTTTAAATGTACTTTATTGATCCCTCAATAAAGTACATTACTAATGTAGTAAAGTACTAATGTAACTATGTCAATTACATTAGTTTTTGAATTGACATAGTTTTTTAAACGTGATAAAAATGATGCTACTTATGCGTTTTTGTAAAAAAACTGTTGCAATTTTGTTGATCATTTTTGTATCGCATGCCAATTGAGATTAGCCGATGCACCTGGTGTGTACCCGCAGCACACCAGGTACCCCTGATGCATCAGGTACCCGCTGCTCTCATTTCTTTTCTGATCCCTCTGAAAGATCAATACTTCCTCTGATCGGGAACAACTTATCTCACCATCAGACTTCTCCCCACTCGTCATCACGCCATCACAGAACCAGTCGAACCAGTCCGACAGAATATATCTGCTTCACAAACAAACTGCAGCTTCTTTTCATTTCCTGCAGTCACACCCTCTAAAATACACACCTTGTTATTTTAACTGTAGAACTGATTGAGGATTAATTGGTAGAGGTCGGTAAATGTGGAAGACCAGAAACATTTGAGGAATTGTAAGTTAAAACAAGGAGTCTCACCTCTTCAACTAGTTCTACCATAAAGTGTCAGAGTAAGACCTTTAAATGGTTTCAAAGCAGCAGATGATGGAAAGGAGGACTTCAGATTATCTTTATGTGACCAGACCACCGGTTCTGGACCACCGACACCTCCTCGTCCTGGTCCGCAGCCTTTACGGGCCCATTCTTCGTCACGGGTCCACCCAATCATAAATCCATTCGTCATCCTGGGTTCCCCCAATCACAGGCCCATTTTTCGTCCCGGGTCTGCCCTTTATGGGTCCACTCATCCAAACCGCTGACTGCGGGAACCTTGCTGCATCCTCTTCGGTCACACCAACTATCTTCATGTCTTCCTTCACTGTATCCATGAACCTCCTCTTTGGTCTTCCTCTAGTCCTCTTTCCTGGTGGTTCCAAACCCAGCATCCTTCTTCAGATGTACTCTCTCTCTCTCCTCTGCACATGTCCAAACCATCTCAGTCTGACCTCTCTGACTTTAAAACCTCTAACATGTGCTGTTCCTCTGATCCTGTCCATCCTGGTCACTCCCAGAGTGATCCTCAGCATCTTCATCTCTGCTACAAACATCTCTGTTTCCTGTCTTTTCCTCAGTATCACTGTCTCTAGACCAATCAGCATGGCCGCTCTCACCACACTGTCTCTAGACCAATCAGCATGGCCGCTCTCACCACGCTGTCTCTAGACCAATCAGCATGGCCGCTCTCACCACGCTGTCTCTAGACCAATCAGCATGGCCGCTCTCACCACACTGTCTCTAGACCAATCAGCATGGCCGCTCTCACCACACTGTCTCTAGACCAATCAGCATGGCCGCTCTCACCACGCTGTCTCTAGACCAATCAGCATGGCCGCTCTCACCACGCTGTCTCTAGACCAATCAGCATGGCCGCTCTAACCACGCTGTCTCTAGACCAATCAGCATGGCCGCTCTCACCACGGTTTAAATAAATAAATATTTTTAAAATATTTTAAAATACTTAAATCATTCTTTATTTAATTAATATTTATTAAATATTATAAATTTTAATAGTTGATATTAATAATCATCACAGTTAAAATCATTAAGACAGTTAATGATTAAGACAGTAAACTGTAAAAAGCATGAATAAAATAATAAAATACCTGCTACATTCAGATGAATGATGTGTGTTTCCTCTGCAGCTAGAAAGTGTGTGTGAGCTGATGTGGATTCAGCATCATGGATCTGGACGAAGAGGAAGGAGTCCCCCTCTCTAAACCCACTCAGAGGTCAGATGATCATCTCTAACTGTTCATGACTCTTCTCCATGGCAGAGACCAGTACTCACATCAACAAACATCTGGATTCACACAAACCAGCCAGACCCAGAGGTCCTCAGAGTTCTAGATGGTTCATGTTTAGTCCTGACTCTAGACACCAGCAGGAGGCCGGTCCCAGAGGTCCTCAGAGTTCTAGATGGTTCATGTTTAGTCCTGACTCTAGACACCAGCAGGAGGCCGGTCCCAGAGGTCCTCAGAGTTCTAGATGGTTCTTGTTTAGTCCTGACTCTAGACACCAGCAGGAGGCCGGTCCCAGAGGTCCTCAGAGTTCTAGATGGTTCATGTTTAGTCCTGACTCTAGACACCAGCAGGAGGCCGGTCCCAGAGGTCCTCAGAGTTCTAGATGGTTCATGTTTAGTCCTGACTCTAGACACCAGCAGGAGGCCGGTCCCAGAGGTCCTCAGAGTTCTAGATGGTTCATGTTTAGTCCTGACTCTAGACACCAGCAGGAGGCCGGTCCCAGAGGTCCTCAGAGTTCTAGATGGTTCATGTTTAGTCCTGACTCTAGACACCAGGAGGAGGCCGGTCCCAGAGGTCCTCAGAGTTCTAGATGGTCCATGTTTAGTCCTGACTCTAGACACCAGCAGGAGGCCGGTCCCAGAGGTCCTCAGAGTTCTTGATGGTTCATAAGGTACTAGCATATCACAGATGTAATATGCTTCTTAAATCTAGTTTACGATTCTCTCATTTTTCCAGATTAATGTAATCACACTTTTCTTCTAACACAGCTGCCAATGTTGCATGCCTTCCGTGGGAATGTCTTTCCATGTAACTATTTTTTTTAACAGACAACTTCAGAGTAAACTTTCAGACATTGGTGATGAATTCAAATGATTTGGTCCAAGAAATGTTGAATCCTCTGTTCTCCTTAGTTATTTTTTATTATTTTCTTTAATAAAGGGAGTGTCTTATAAACCTTTTGGTCTTTTTCTTTTTGGGAAAAAAGAGAAAATAGTCGATCATCCAGCTGCCACCTGCCTGGCATTCCACCCTGCTGATAGAAACGTGTGTCACAGGATATGATGCAAATCTTCTTGACAAAAAAGTTGAAACAAAATAGTGAAAACGTTGATAATATTTGTGTCGTGTAACAATGTTCTTAAATATTGAATGTTTTAACAAACTGGAATAAAATGTTTTCTAAAGAATCTAAACATCTGGATTCACAGGAACCAGCCTCGGCCTGGATCTGGACCAGGACCTGAACCCAGCTGTGTGTCCATGAGGAGTGGACCGGTCAAAGCATCATCCTATTGACTTTAAGTCAGATCCACAGAGGTAATAAAAGTTTAAATATCTGTAGTTTTGTTCTGACTTTTTAAAGTTGTTGGTCTACGCCAGGATCCAGCAACATAAAACGTTGAGCCATTTTAGACCAAAAAACAAATATGTGACCCCCCCCTTTACAGAATCAGCTGCACGTCACAATTAAGGAAAAAATGAGTTATCTATATGGCCTTGTCGATGATAAAATAAGCTTTCCAATGATGTAAAAATGATATTTTTGTGACAAAAAATACAGAGTTTACTACTATATTCTGCATGTTTACAAACGGACGTTTTTTTTGTTGACACTTTTTTTGTGGATGCACGAAAGTCACGAGCCAATAAGCAAACCCAGTAGTGCGCATGTGACTTAAAAGCCAGCAAAAACAGGTCAGGGTAGCCTTCTTGTGTCCTAAATTATTCAAATGAACTATTAATGATGTTAAAGTACGTATTTAATAATGAAAGATGGAATTCCCCTTTTATTTTGAAAGGTATTAAGCCTGTATACTGGTCTGAGCCCTTTGCTGTTTGCTATGGTGATGGACAGGCTGACAGACGAGGTCAGACAGGAATCCCCATGGACAATGATGTTTGCAGATGACATTGTGATCTGTAGTGAGAGGAGAGAAGAGGTGGAGGAAAGGCTGGAGAGGTGGAGGTTTGAAGATTAGTCAGAGTAAAACAGAGTACACGTGTGTGAATGAGAGGGATCCAAATGGAAAAGTGAGGTTACAGGGAGAAGAGATAAAGAAGGTGGAAGATTTTAAATATCTAGGATCAACAGTCCAGAGCAATGGAGAGTGTGGAAAAGAGGTGAAGAACCATGTGCAGGCAGGCTGGAACGGGTGGAGGAAAGTATCAGGTGTGATGTGTGACAGAAGAGTTTCAGATAAAATGAAAGGAAAAGTGTAGAAAACCGTGGTGAGAGCGGCCATGCTGATTGGTCTAGAGACAGTGTGGTGAGAGCGGCCATGCTGATTGGTCTAGAGACAGTGTGGTGAGAGCGGCCATGCTGATTGGTCTAGAGACAGTGTGGTGAGAGCGGCCATGCTGATTGGTCTAGAGACAGTGTCACTGAGGAAAAGACAGGAAGCAGAGATGTTTGTATCAGAGATGAAGATGCTGAGGATCTCTCTGGGAGTGACCAGGATGGACAGGATCAGAGGAACAGCTCATGTTAGAGGTTTTAAAGTCAGAGAGGTCAGACTGAGATGGTTTGGACATGTGCAGAGGAGAGAGAGAGAGTACGTCAGAAGAAGGATGCTGGGTTTGGAACCACCAGGAAAGATGACTAGAGGAAGACCAAAGAGGAGGTTCATGGATACAGTGAAGGAAGACATGAAGATAGTTGGTGTGACTGAAGAGGATGCAGGAGATAGGATTAGATGGAAGAAACTGACTTGCAGTGGAGACCCCTAAAAGGAAAAGCCAAAAGAAGAAGAAGATACTCACAGTAATATACGAATACTGGAAGTAAAAAGTACCGTGATTTTTCCTTTTGTTTCATATTTGTTGTTAAAATCTGAGGCGGTGCTGCTTATAAAACACGTGTTTAATGTATGAATAATCATAATATTATTTACCTGTTTTTTTATGCTTCTTGAAACATTGATTTATAATATTATCCAAAGAATGGAAAATCAATCATTTTCGTGCAAATTAAAAGTAAAATTAGTATAAAATAAATTAATACAGTTTAAGTTTGCCTTCATTTTAATGTCCCTGTCCTTCACTGTCTCAGACCAGAGAAGCACCTGTTTGATGTTCTGTATTATCTCAGTTTTGTTTTTGAAGTCTCCAAATAGATGGTCTGATTTGTTGATGAATGACTTCTTAATTAAGTCAACATCTGTAAACGATTTTTTTGTGTGTTTTTATCTCCCAGGTTACAACAAAACTAGCAGCAGTAGTTCAGTTTCAGACATGTCAAGTCTCCTGCATTGGGCGGAGACACCCGCAATTAGGACCTATTTCACGCTCATCCGCCAATGCTAATAAAACTCCCATGTTTGGTACACTCTAGAGCATTCTTCTTCTTCTTCCATCATTTCCCTTCAGGGGGCGCCACAGCAAGTCAGTTTCTTCCATCTAACCCTATCTCCTGCATCCTCTTCAGTCACACCAACTATCTTCATGTCTTCCTTCACTGTATCCATGAACCTCCTCTTTGGTCTTCCTCTAGTCCTCTTTCCTGGTGGTTCTAGAACATAATTACAATGTGTAATGAGGCTAAGCACATGATATCTCCTGCTGCTGCTGCTGGCATCTGAAAATGCAAGTGCAGTAGCCTACTAGCAGCTAGGCTACTAGTCTAGTAGGCTAGGCTACTAGCGGCTAGTAGTAGGCTAGTAGAGCTAGTCACTAGTAGTGGTATTAGCCGCCAGTAGAGCTAGTTGCTAGTAGCTGTCTGCATGTTCTATTGCCAGTATTGTTTTTGGTGAACGTATACTGCCATACTGGTGCTACTCTTTCAGTTTTCTGGGTTTTTTTTCTGTACATACTGTTGTATTTTGTTGTAAATAAAATTCAGGATTTTAGATTTTAATATTAGTCTACAGAGTCATTTGTATAAATTTGTAGCAAACTAAGATAAAAATTTTCGGTTTGCAAAAAAAGCCCAATTTTGTGTTAAAATGTCACCAGAAGGAAACATTTAACAGGGATTCAGTTTTTCTGATAAAGCCCCCTGACATTCCTAGCAGATCTCCATCTTTATGAAGTCCTAAACTTGGCATTAGATTAGAATTACTTTATTGATCCCACACTTGGGAAATTTATGTGTTACAGCAGCAAACAAGAAAGAAATAGACAGTATATATACAAGAAGAAAAATAAAAAATAATAAAATAGAAGGAATAATGTGACAAAACATTGAGGTCAATACAGACTGAAAGTAAATAAGGAGGTAAAAAAAAAAATGCATCCCTGCAGTTTGGAAATGCGATCCGCTTCTTAAACCTAGTTTGTGAGATTAATGTAATCACACTTTTCTTCTAACACAGCTGCCAATGTTGCATGCCTTCCGTGGGAATGTCTTTCCATGTAACTATTTTTTTTAACAGACAACTTCAGAGTAAACTTTCAGACATTGGTGATGAATTCAAATGATTTGGTCCAAGAAATGTTGAATCCTCTGTTCTCCTTAGTTATTTTTTTATTATTATTTTCTTTAATAAAGGGAGTGTCTTATAAACCTTTTCGTCTTTTTCTTTTTGGAGAAAAAGAGAAAATAGTCGATCATCCAGCTGCCACCTGCCTGGCATTCCACCCTGCTGATAGAAACGTGTGTCACAGGATATGACGCAAATCTTCTTGACAAAAAAGTTGAAACAAAATAGTGGAAACGTTGATAATATCTGTGTCGTGTTTTTCTTCCTACAAAAAACATAAATACAGTATTTATATCTTTTCACCATTTATTTAATTTTCAAACATTTTTAAAAAGCTCCAGGGAGCCACCAGAGCTGCACTACAGTGTAACTATGTTAATAAATAAAATGTTTTCTAAAGAATCTAAACATCTGGATTCACAGGAACCAGCCTCGGCCTGGATCTGGACCAGGACCTGAACCCAGCTGTGTGTCCATGAGGAGTGACCGGTCAAAGCATCTTTCCTATTGACTTTAAATCAGATCCAAACAGGTAATAAAAGTTTAAATATCTGTAGTTTTGTTCATTCTTTTTAAAGTTGTGTTTCTATGATATTAAATATTGAATAAATGTTGAAAATTATAACCAATAATAAAATGTTTTTAAAGAATTTAAACATCTGGATTCACAGGAACCAGCCTGGACCAGGATCTGGACCCAGCTGTGTGTCCATGAGGAGTGACTGGTCAATGGAGATTATTAATGACTTTAAATCAGATCCAGAGAGGTAATAAAAGTTTAAATACTCTAGTTTTTTTCTTTCTTTTTAAAGTTGTTTTTCTATTTTAATAAATAATAACTATTAAAACTAATAATAAAATGTTTTCTAAATAATCTAAACATCTGGATCCACAGGAACCAGTCTGGATCTCAGAGTTTTGTTTTTTTTTTTTTTTATGGTGTAGTTTGTTTTACATTTTCATTGGATTTAGAAAGTTTGAACGTTTTGAAATTGTTTTTGGTAATTTTTGTCTTTTGTTAAAAAAGTGCTTTTAAATAAAAAAGTCAGGTCTCTTAAAAAATACAACTTCAGAATTAAAAGATGTTAAAAAGTGTTTTTATTTAGTTTTTTTTCTGTAAATACTACTGACTACATTAAAAAAAACATTTTTATAATAATAAAATAATAAATTATATTTAAAAAGCACCTTCCAGGACCTGAGGTCGCTGTACAGTTCATTAGATATCAATAAACCAGAAATCAGAAATAAAATAACAAGAAAAATAGATTAAATAAAATAAATAACAATAAAACAAAACTAGAAACAGATCAAAACAAATCAGAGCAAAATGAATCAATAAATAAATCTGGATTAACTGTATGATTTCCTGAAAAGATGAGTTTTTAGGCTGGATTTGAATGGATGAATGTTTCTTTTATTTATTATTATTATTTATTCATTTATTCCAAAACTAAACATCTGAATTCACACTGTAAGAACAACCTTTATTTTCTTCAACTCCTGAAGATTCACATTTAAAACACACTATCTTTTACTGCATCAACTGTTCCAGGAGCTCTATCCAGCTTCTCTTGGGTCAGCCACCTGCTGTTTGAAGGTTTATTAGAGGGGATAAAAACAAAAGAACAAATTGGCTGCATATCTGTGTTTATCTGGAGCATACCTGGGACTTGTTTCCCGTACCTGATCCTAACTTCACTGCACTGAAGGGTTGGATTGATTTAAAGATCTGTTGGTACATCCATACCCCTTTGTTTGTTTGTTTGTTTGTTTTTTTAAAGAGCCTGGGGTGGGAGGGAGGGTTTTATGTTTTGTTTTATTTTTCTCTACTTTGTCATTTATGTATACATGATTAATACCTACCAATTTCATAGCAATGTAAATGATTATTGCTGTTTGAAAAATTGATAAATAAATTATGAAAATAAAAAGATCTGTTGGTAAAATTCTAACTGCAAACACTAATATGAAAGAAAACTTTGAGTGACTGAAATTAATGTGAATTCATTCATACAGAAAAAGTTGGAGAAGAATTTTCTATTATTCTTTTAGCTGCCAAGTGCCCGTCGTTCTTGATAAATTTTACAATTGACTGCAAAAGATCAACGATTCTTTTGGCAGAAACATCAAGTGGATAAAAAACTTTTTAAATATTATTTAACACTTATGTGTTGGTCCGATAAGGTTCAACAAATAAATAATCAATTATAACTATTAACATGTATCACTGCACATATTAATAATTATCAGCTTGAGCTTAGTTATGGTTGTTTGATGTTAATACAGTTCTTTTTATTTTTATTTGAACTTCCCCTCAAATTTACATGTAAAGTTGAACATCTGTTAAAAAAAAAAAAACACTGGAAGGTAAAATAACATGACTGTGTCCTGGAGCGTTTGTGGAGGCGTTTGTAGTTTTTGGAATAAAAAGAATTGACACGGTAAACTGTGTTACATAATTCAGATTAATGATGACATCTGATTGTTCCTGATTCCTCCACAGAGTGGACCAGCAGACCTCAGAGCTTCCCAGTGGTCAGTCTACCCCGCAGCATCAAACACAGCTGGACTCCATATTTAAGGTCTGTACATGTCCAACAACTACTTTTCCATCTCTTCTATTCAGTCATCTTCATGCTGCACTTTGTAGACCAGTGGATTGTCAGGGTGTCCAACATGGATCTGATGTTTGGCTCCAAGATTTCAGTCTGATTGGCTCCTTCATGTCCTTTTCTCTTCCAGATGCTGGAGGACAACATCATCACTTTTGTGAAGAACCAGCTGAAGAACTTCCTGAAGCTTCTGAGTCTAGATTACCCAGAATGCTCAGTGTTGGAGGGTGAGGATGAAGAGCAGAGGAGCAGAGAGGCGTTAGTGAAGATCACAGTGGACTTCCTGAGGAGAATGAAGCAGGAGGAGCTGGCTGAGCATCTGCAGAGCAGTAAGAGGATTTCTCTAAAGATTGAAGCTGCTGATAAAACATTTACTGATGTCTCAGCAGCTGGAACATCACATGTTCACATCCTCATTCTTCACAGGATTGAAATATTTTACTGACTGATGTTTTTTCTTCTTCTCATTTAGAACTTCTTGCTGCAGCCTGTGGACGTAAACTAAAGTCCTCTCTGAAGAAGAAGTTCCAGTGTGTGTTTGAGGGGATTCCTAAAGCAGGAAGTCCAACCCTTCTGGAGCAGATCTACACAGAGCTCTACATCACAGAGGGAGGGACTGCAGAGGTCAATGATGAACATGAGGTCAGACAGATTGAAGCAGCATCCAGGAAACCACACAGACCAGAAACAAGCATCAGACAAGAAGACCTCTTTAAAGTCCCACCTGGAAGAGATCAACCAATCAGAACAGTGATGACCAAGGGCGTGGCTGGCATTGGGAAAACTGTCCTAACACAGAAGTTCACTCTGGACTGGGCTGAAGACAGAGCCAACCAGGACATCCAGTTCATGTTCCCACTGACTTTCAGAGAGCTGAATGTGATGAAAGAGAGAAAGTTCAGCTTGGTGCAACTTGTTCATCACTTCTTTACTGAAACCAAAGAAGCAGGAATCTGCAGCTTTCAAGACTTCCAGGTTCTCTTCATCTTTGATGGTCTGGATGAGTGTCGACTTCCTCTGGACTTCCACAACAATGAGACCCTGACTGATGTTACAGAGTCCACCTCAGTGGATGTGCTGCTGACCAACCTCATCAGGGGGAACCTGCTTCCCTCTGCTCGCCTCTGGATCACCACACGGCCTGCAGCAGCCAATCAGATCCCTTCTCACTGTGTCAGCATGGTGACTGAGGTCAGAGGGTTCACTGACCCACAGAAGGAGGAGTACTTCAGGAAGAGGTTCAGAGGTAAAAAGAAGGCCAGCAGGATCATCTCTCACATAAAGACATCACGAAGCCTCCACATCATGTGCCACATCCCAGTCTTCTGCTGGATCACTGCTACAGTTCTGGAGGTTCTACTGGAAACCAGTCAGAAAGGAGAGCTGCCCAGTACCCTGACTGAGATGTACATCCACTTCCTGGTGCTTCAGACCAAAGTCAAGAAGGTCAAGTATGATGGAGGAGCTGAGACAGATCCACACTGGAGTCCAGAGAGCAGGAAGATGATTGAGTCTCTGGGAAAACTGGCTTTTGTTCAGCTGCAGAAAGGAAACCTGATCTTCTATGAATCAGACCTGACAGAGTGTGGCATCGATATCAGAGCAGCCTCAGTGTACTCAGGACTGTTCACACAGATCTTTAGAGAGGAGAAAGGACTGTACCAGGTGAAGATGTTCAGCTTCATCCATCTGACTCTTCAGGAGTTTCTGGCTGCTCTTCATGTCCGTCTGACCTTCATCACATTTGGAAACAACCTGATGAAGGAGATAAAAACATCCGGGTGGTCCTCATTATTTAAAAAAACAAATGATGACCGTCTCCACCAGAGTGCTGTGATGAAGGCCTTACAGAGTCCAAATGGAAACCTGGACATGTTCCTCCGCTTCCTCCTGGGTCTTTCACTGGAGACCAATCAGAACCTCTTACGAGGCCTGCTGCCACAGACAGGAAGTAGCTCACAGACCAATCAGGAAACAGTTGAGTTCATCAAGGAGAAGATCAGTGAGAACCTGTCTGTAGAGAGAAGCATCAACCTGTTCCACTGTCTGAATGAACTGAATGATCGTTCTCTGGTGAAGGAGATCCAACAGTCTCTGAGATCAGGAAGTCTCTCCACAGATAAACTGTCTCCTGCTCAGTGGTCAGCTCTGATCTTCATCTTAGTGTCATCAGAAGAAGATCTGGATGTGTTTGACCTGCAGAAATTTTCTCGTTCAGAGGAGGTTCTTCTGAGGCTGCTGCCAGTGGTCAAAGTCTCCAACAAAGCTCTGTAAGAACAAGATTAAACTTTCTAAATCCCTTCTTTTAGTGTCTAAAAGCAGACAGATGAAAAAAGGAGAAATCCACCATCATCAGGTCTCATTTAGTCATTGATTGATTTTTTAAGTTGGTTTATTTTCTTCATGATTTCAGGTATCATCAGGTATTTGTACATCATGTGTATCGTGTTTTCATCTGGTCTAAAAGTAAACAACTTGTTGAGTTAATCTGATAAAATCCCACATCCTTCTTATAATCTGATAGAAATATAAAAGGTTCTGTACTATTTTTTCAGCTACTATATCACACTATGAGGGACGTGGTTGGTCTTCACACAGTTCAGCAATACAAAGATTTGTAGATTAAACATGGGGATATCTTCTATTCTCCTTCTAAAGGTGCAGAACTGATCCAGTAACCCTGTGATAGAGCACATCCTCTAGTTTCAGTTTAAAAAGAGTTTGATTTCAGAATAAATATTTTATACACACTCACTTAAAAAGGCAACAGGTTTGATGCAGATGAAACACCTGAGAAAACAGTGTCTGAGGAGCCTCCGCTGCAGGAGGCTCCTCACATTGAATCTCCAGCCATGATCCAAGGATAGGAGACGAGGCCGGAGATACATCTCCACCAGGGGATGAGAGACAAGGCCGGAGCCAGATCTCCACCAGGGGATGAGAGACGAGGCCGGAGCCAGATCTCCACCAGGGGACGAGAGATGAGGCCGGAGCCAGATCTCCTCCAGGGGATGAGAGATGAGCCCGGAGCCAGATCTCCTCCAGGGGATGAGAGACGAGGCCTTGATGTGTCTTGAACCTCTTTTTAAAACTGTTTCTCTCCTGGTAACTGCAGGGATGGTCTTTAGCCTTCCTGTCACACTGCATGTAGAAATATTAAAAGTGTAAAGACACACTTTTTAAACTAGTCCATATATTATAGTTTGTTTTTATTTTTGTATCAAACATCATATTAATATTTTATTGTTTCCTCTCTCCTCCTCCTCAGACTGAGAGGCTGTAATCTCTCAGAGAGAAGCTGTGAAGCTTTGTCCTCACTTCTCAGCTCCCCGTCCTCCAGGCTGAGAGAACTGGACCTGAGTGACAACGACCTGCAGGATTCAGGAGTGAAGAGGCTGAGTGATGGATTGAAGAGTCCAAACTGTAAACTGGAATCTCTCAGGTCAGGATTCATGCACCAGTTCACATGATGATCTTTAGAACTCTCAGAAACTGATGATGGAAGCAGAATGTCTGTCAAACAACAAACACTGCCTCATAATAAAAATAAACATCACATATGTTAATATTACAGTGTCTTGGTGATCTCCTGTCTTTGTTATATAGCGCCACCATGAGGTCAGGTTTAATTCTAGCTGTAGTTCCACAGCAGTTCTCTCAGTGTTTCTGATAAATGTCTTGTTTCCTTCAGGCTGTCAGGATGTCTGATCACAGAGGAAGGCTGTGCTTCTCTGGCCTCAGCTCTGACCTCCAACCCCTCCCATCTGAAAGAGCTGGACCTGACCTACAACCATCCAGGAGATTCAGGAGTGAAGCTGCTAACAGCTGGACTGGAGGATCCACACTGGAGACTGGAGAAGCTCAGGTATGGAGAGATTTCTACACACAGCAGATCCACATTTCTCTAAAGACATGAGGAAGAACTGTTTCTATTTCTCTGTCCTTCACTCAGCTTCTGATTCCATCCTGATTCTGAGTTTTATTAAAACAATGCAGGAGACTTTTTCCTTCATTTAAACTTGATAAAAAGTCTAAGAACTTCATATAAAAACATTTTTCTCACAGAAGTGGCTTCACTGAGGATCAATAAATTCTCAGTATTAATTCATATTTGATGTTTCTGTAGAAACAGAAAGTAAAAAACTAGTTTAGTTTAGTTTATTAGTGGAATGCCCCTTGAGATGTAACATCTCATTTTCAAGAGGGTCTGAAAAAACAACAAAAAACAACATTACAAAATAGTTTAACAAATAAAATAAATAAACAAACAAACACAAACAAACAAACTCACTCCAAACTTTCAACTTCACACCAGATACCAATAGATCATAAAGATAAACAAAATAAATATAATATAAATACATAAACAACATCTATACAAATACATATATAGACAATCAAAAAAATAAAATAAACAGTCAATATAAGGACACTTAATCGAATACACGTAAGTTTGCTTCATATGTACATGTTTACAAATCACAAAATAAAGATTTTCAATGTAACTATAAAGTTAAAATAAGGGTATGATAAAAATAAAAATCTAAAAACATTGACAGGAGGTTTTCAAATATGTGAATAAAGATGACTTAAATAAACTAAATGATGTCATGGATCTTAACGAGGTGGGAAACTTCTTCCAATCAGAGGGAGCTTTGTGTTGAAATGCTCTACGACCGACTTCTTTGTGAATGTGTGGAACTGAAAAGGTGAGACAGTGAGTTCTCCTAAGTGAGAATGAAGAGGCTACTGGAACTAAAAATTACTTCAGATAAAAAAGAAAAATAATTCAATTTAAAACTGAGTTGAATCCAGTGTAGTTGACGCCTCTGGGAAGGCTGTAACCAGTTAAGTTGATCAAATAAAAAACAATGATGTGTTAAATAAGGACAATTTAAAATAAATCTGAAAAGTGTATTGAAGAGAACATTTAATGGTTTCAGATGTGAGGCATATGTATTTTGATATGTTGTATCTGCATAATCAATAATAGGTAAAACTAACGGTGTAATTATTCTTTTTTTTAACATTAAACGTAAAACAATTAGAAGATCGAAAAAGAGGACTTAATGTGGCAGATGTTCTTTTAATAATGTAATCAATATGAGGTTTAAAATTAAGCTCAGAGTCCAGCCAGAGACCAAGATATTTAACACGGTCAGTATTTAGCATTAGGGAACCATTAATAAACTTTATTGTAAGATCAGAGTAGTTAAGTAATTTCTGATGAGTACCAAAAAGTTAACAGCAAGATTTTTTCATATTTAAAAGCAGTTGATTATTTAACAGCCAGTTTTGGATTAAATCAAAATCAAACTGTAACTTAGTTTGTAAAAATGAAGGATCAGAATGAGAAGTGTAAATAACTGTGTCGTCAGCATAAAGATTTACAGAACAATGTGAAATAACTTGAGGAAGATCATTAATAAAAATAGAAAAGAAAAGGGGCCCAAGAACAGAGCCTTGAGGCACACCCTTTACCATGATACATTTATCAGACTGAACACCATGAGTAATAACATACTGAGTTCTGAAATGAAGATAAGAATTAAACCCTAAAATTGCAGTAGAATCCAGACCTATAGCATGCAATTTATCTAAAAGTAAGCCAGATCTCCACCAGGGGATGAGAGACGAGACCGGAGCCAGATCTCCACCAGAGGATGAACGACGAGACGAGAGCCAGATCTCCACCAGGGGATGAGAGACGAGACTGGAGCCAGAACTCCACCAGGGGATGAGACGAGGCCGGAGCCAGATCTCCACCAGGGGATGAGACGAGGCCGGAGCCAGATCTCCACCAGAGGATGAGAGACGAGACCGGAGCCAGATCTCCACCAGGGGATGAGAGACGAGACCGGAGCCAGAACTCCACCAGGGGATGAGAGACGAGGCCGGAGCCAGATCTCCACCAGGGGATGAGAGACGAGGCCGGAGCCAGAACTCCAGCAGGAGATGAGAGACGAGGCCTTGATGTGTCTTGAACCTCTTTTTAAAACTGTTTCTCTCCTGGTAACTGTTGGGACGGTCTTTAGCCTTCCTGTCACACTGCATGTAGAAATATTAAAAGTGTAAAGACACACTTTTTAAACAAGTCCATATATTTATAGTTTGTTTTTATTTTTGTATCAAACATCATATTAATATTTTATTGTTTCCTCTCTCCTCCTCCTCAGACTGAGACGCTGTAATCTCTCAGAGAGAAGCTGTGAAGCTTTGTCCTCACTTCTCAGCTCCCAGTCCTCCAGGCTGAGAGAACTGGACCTGAGTACCAACGACCTGCAGGATTCAGGAGTGAAGAGGCTGAGTGATGGATTGAAGAGTCCAAACTGTAAACTGGAATCTCTCAGGTCAGGATTCATACACCAGTTCACATGATGATCTTTAGAACTCTCAGAAACTGATGATGGAAGCAGAATGTCTGTCAAACTACAAACACTGGCTCATAATAAAAATAAACATCACATATGTTAATATTACAGTGTCTTGGTGATCTCCTGTCTTTGTTATATAGCACCACCATGAGGTCAGGTTTAATTCTAGCTGTAGTTCCACAGCAGTTCTCTCAGTGTTTCTGGTAAATGTCTTGTTTCCTTCAGGCTGTCAGGATGTCTGATCACAGAGGAAGGCTGTGCTTCTCTGACCTCAGCTCTGACCTCCAACCCCTCCCATCTGAGAGAGCTGGACCTGACCTACAACCATCCAGGAGATTCAGGAGTGAAGCTGCTAACAGCTGGACTGGAGGATCCACACTGGAGACTGGAGAAGCTCAGGTATGGAGATCCAGATTTCTCTAAACACATGAAGAAGAACTGTTTCTATTTCTCTGTCCTTCACTCAGCTTCTGATTCCATCCTGATTCTGAGTTTTATTAAAACAATGCAGGAGACTTTTTCCTTCATTTAAACTTGATAAAAAGTCTAAGAACTTCATTTAAAAACATTTTTCTCACAGAAGTGGCTTCACTGAGGATCAATAAATTCTCAGTATTAATTCATAGTTGATGTTTCTGTAGAAACAGAAAGTAAAAAAATAGTTTAGTTTTAGTTTATTAGTGGAATGCCCCTTGAGATGTAACTTCTCATTTTCAAGAGGGTCTAAAAAAACATTACAAAATAGTTTAACAAATAAAAAAAACAAACAAACAAAAACCCACAAACACAAACAAACAAACTCACTCCAAACTTTCAACTTCACACCAGCTACCAATAGATCATAAAGATAAACAAAATAAATTAGAATTAATATATAAACAACATATATAAACATACACATATAGACAATCAAAAAAAATAAAATAAAATAAACAGTCAATATAAGGTCACTTAATCGAATAAATGTAAGTTTGCTTCATGTGTACTTGTTTACAAATCATTAAATAAACATTTTCAATGTAACTATAAAGTTAAAATAAGGTTATGATTAAAAAAAGAAACTAAAGACATTGACATGAGGTTTTCAAATATGTGAATAAAGATGACTTAAATAAACTAAATGATGTCATGGATCTTAACGAGGTGGGAAACTTCTTCCAATCAGAGGGAGCTTTGTGTTGAAATGCTCTACGACCGACTTCTTTGTGAATGTGTGGAACTGAAAAGGTGAGACAGTGAGTTCTCCTAAGAGAGAATGAAGAGGCTACTGGAACTAAAAATTACTTCAGATAAAAAAGAAAAATAATTCAATTTAAAAATGAGTTGAATCCAGTGTAGTTGACGCCTCTGGGAAGGCTGTAACCAGTTAAGTTGATCAAATAAAAAACAATGATGAGTTAAATAAGGATAATTTAAAATAAATCTGAAAAGTGTATTGAAGAGAACATTCAATGGTTTCAGATGTGAGGCATATGCATTTTGATATGTTGTATCGGCATAATTAATAATAGGTAAAACTAACTGAGTAATTATTCTTTTTTTAACATCAAATGTAAAATAATTAGAAAATAGAAAAAGAGGACTTAATATGTCATATGTTCTTTTAATAATGTAATCAATGTGAGGTTTAAAATTAAGCTCAGAGTCCAGCCAGAGACCAAGATATTTAACACGGTCAGTATTTAGCATTAGGGAACCATTAATAAACTTTAATGTAAGATCAGAGCAGTTAAGTAATTTCTGATGAGTACCAAAAAGTAAACAGCAAGATTTTTTCATATTTAAAAGCAGTTGATTATTTAACAGCCAGTTTTGGACTAAATCAAAATCAAACTGCTAACTTAGTTTGTAAAAATGAAGGATCAGAATGAGAAATGTAAATAACTGTGTCGTCAGCATAAAGATTTACAGAACAATGTGAAATAACTTGAGGAAGATCATTAATAAAAATAGAAAACAAAAGGGCCCAAGAATAGAGCCTTGAGGCACACCCTTTACCATGATACATTTATCAGACTGAACACCATGAGTAATAACATACTGAGTTCTGAAGATAAGAATTAAAACATAAAATTTCAGTAGAATCCAGACCTATAGCATGCGATCTGTCTAAAAGTAAATAATGATCCACAAGATCAAAAGCTTTTGAAAAGTAAAAAAACTAGAGCCACATATTGATTTTGGTCAAAAGAAGTAAACAGATCATTGGTAAATTTTAATAAAGCAGTGGTGGTGGAAAACCCAGGTCTGAAACCAGACTGTAGTGGAGATAAGATGTTATAAACATTTAAGTGTTTGAAAAGCTGTTTAAAAATAATTTTTTCAAAGACCTTGGCTACACAACAAATAATGTAAATCGGTCTATAATTATTTAAATCAGAAATATCTCCACCTTTAAAAAAAGGAGTCACTCTGGCTGTCTTCCACATGATGGAAATTGAGATGTTTTCAAGGACAAATTAAACAGATCGGTTAAAGAAAACATGAATATATGGGCTGCGACTTTTAAGAATTTAACATCCAAAGCATCTGGACCGACACTGCAGTTAGAATTCAAATTAATCCATAATTAATGATAAACATTCATAGGAGAAATATTGATAAACAAAACAGAACGACCGGAGGATGGATTATTAAATGAACATTCAGAAATATAATTAGAATTAATAATAGAACTGATGGAGGAAAAATGTAGATTAAAATGTCCTGAGAAATTTTTTAAGGTGTTAAATATCATTTCATTGTTGTAAATAATGTGATTAATCATTTTACTTTTATCTTTATTAAGAAGTGAATTAAGGTGAGACCAGAACTTTTTGGGATCGTTCAAATTTTTATCAAAACCCTCTTTATAATAATTACATTTAACATTTCTAGTTTGTGTTTTACAGGAGTTTCTCAGTGATTTATAAATGTCCCAGTCAGCTGGATTCTTAGAAACTTTATGTTTTTTCAGGCCTGGTCCCTTTTTCTAAAAAGATGAAGCAGGTCAGAATTAATCCAGGGCAGGTGTCGGCCTTTCACACGTATAGTTTTTAGGGGAGCATGCTTATCAATAACATTTAGAACTTCAGGAAGAAAATAATTCCAAGCATCTTCAACATTTGGAATAAGTTTGAATCTTTCCCAATTTATAAGATTATTTATAAATAGTTCACAATCCAAATGTTTGGATTGTTTAATTTTGATATACCTCGGTGGAGATCTAGATAATTTAATCTTCTATAAACAAAAAACAACAGAGTGATCATTAAAACAATCAGACATGACACCAGATGAAGATCTTCTAGTATCCAGTCTAAAAGTGAGGAGGAGTGATGATCTACTCTGGTAGGTTCTGTTATGATTTGAGTGAGATTAATACTGTTAATTAAAGACCTTTAATTAGAAGAGGAACGATGAAGCTGATTACTGTTAAAATCCCCAGGACTATAAGTTCATTCTGCTTTTGAAATGAATTAATAGTAGAAATTACAGAATTTATCGAATCCACTGGAGCATTTGAAGGTCTGTAAACATTAAAAACAATAAAGTGTTTATTTGTGTGAAATTTTATGTCAATTGACAGACATTCAAAATGAACTGGCTCCACAGGTGGAAATACACACATCGATGTTAAAACAGAAGATACATAAGTGGGTACACCACCTCCTCTTGTACCTCTGTCAGCACGATACAAAATAAAACCATCCATTTTGACGACATCATCTGAAATATTGGCTCTGGAGCCAGGTCTCAGAGATTGTGATTCCATCTGGTTTAAATTGGACGACCCAAGTCCTAAGAAGGTCAATTTTAAAGAATAATCTCCTTATATTGACGTGAATTATTTTTAATCCTTTAAATGTATCTATTTATATAAGTTTTTAAAGAAAACAACAAGACAGCAGGTGGACAAAAGAGAGGAGCAAGAACACACACACACACACACACAAAGCATAAGAAAATTTAAAAAAAAAACCAACCAAACAAAACCCATACCTATTAACAAAGATATCCATGAGCCAAGCTCAGTCTGCAGTCGAATATATTAAAGAAAATAATAAACACAAACTGCCAATTAATGAACACTCATTATCAAACAATAACACACACCACCGGGAAAAAAAAACTTTTTTTAT
>LR738551.1:28477270-28504770 GCA_902685375.1 Neostethus bicornis | reverse complement strand
GCAATTTATTTTAACGCTTTCGAACTGCATTTAAATTTAATTTTACTTTTTTTTTTTTTTTTTTTTTTTTTTTTTTTTTTTTTTACTTTTGGGCCCAAAATCTCACATTTTGATTTTTTTTTTTGTTTCCCTTTTTTTTTGTTTTTTTCTTTAACTTTTCTTTTTTAATGTTAAAATTTAAAATAAAAAGACTACAAACAACATGGTGTTGATTTATTACTTTGATGAAAAAGCGGCATTTAGTGGACAGTTTTAGTACTGCATGAGGCAGACATTATTTTTCTTCTTTTATCTCTCCTTGTATTTATTTTTAAAAAGACTTTCAAAAAAAGAGTAAATCGTCTAAATTATTTAATAAAATGGTGGCATGAAGTGGAAACCTTCTGGTTCTATAGCAGGTAGAACTTATTTTTTGCTCTGTTTTGTTAATATTAAAAAACTACAAATATGGCGTCAATCCTTTACTTTTTTGTGAAAAAGCGACGCTTAGTGGGATTTTTAGGTACTACAGGAGGAAGAATTTTTAGTACTTGAATATTTTTATTTTTTGTTTGCAAATTTCCATCAAATTACAAAAAAAGATCTGAATTAAATGAATAAATAATTAATAATCCTTCCGGTCAAGCTTCATCCCTCTGATCCTAGTTTAAACCTAGTGACGTTTTACTTTGAAAAGCCTGCTTTTCGTTCCCTTCTCCCGCTGGACTTGGTGATGTCATAATGGAGGTATTTACAGGAACAAGGTGTGCCCTTCGGAGTAAAATTACCTGCCTTTCACAAGAAGGGAACTTATTTACAGACAGTAAAGCAACAAAGAGTCTTTTATCAGGTCTGAAAGGATTTCTAAAGCCTTCCTTCCAGGCATGTGTAAACTCTGTACATCCCCCACTCCCGCTCTGCTGCTCCACACACAGACAGTACCCACTAAGATACACCTCAGGACGGGCTCTCTGCTGGTTGGAGATGATGTGGTTATGTTGGCATCGCCAGACCGTGATAAGATATCTACGTTCCTACCCTCACCATGGTAACCAGGATCTACGTTACTACCCTCACCATGGTAACCAGGATCTACGTTCCTACCCTCACCATGGTAACCAGGATCTACGTTCCTACCCTCACCATGCTAACCAGGATCTACGTTCCTACCCTCACCATGGTAACCAGGATCTACGTTCCTACACTCACCATGGTAACCAGGATCTACGTTCCTACCCTCACCATGGTAACCAGGATCTACATTCCTACCCTCACCGTGGTGAGGTTTTTCAGGCACAGGAACAGAAGATGAGGTTCATAATAAACTCACCGGTGATGACGCCGCGGCAGAGCGACGCCACGAATCCAACGCTGACCATCACCACGGTGATGAGGCGGCCTCGCTTGTGTTGCTGCAGCATCACCAGCATCAGCAGCCCGACGACGGCATGGACGAAGAGCGAAGAGAAGAGACACCAGAGGAAAACCCAGTACCACATTTCTGAGGACAGCCAATCACAGGGCAGCATCATGAAGACAGTCATACACATGGTAGCATCATGAGGACAGCTGATCACACACCTGGTTGTCATGGTGGTGTAAATGGATGTAAATCAAACAGCAGTCATTATTTTAAACTCAGTGCGCATGCTCCTACCTGCAAAGTGAATGAGCGAGGCTCTGCGAACCCAGAGTCCTAACACCTGCTCCACAGAGAGGTTCAGAGCCCCCATTATGGCATGGCGCCATCTGTGGATGCTACTGGAACTGCGGAATGAAGAACTTCCGGGTCTTCAATTTATTTTTTTAATTTTATTTGAGCTTTTTTGCCCTTTTTTATAATATTTTATATAAATGAAAAACAACAACAATCATAATGGCGTAAAAAATTTACTGTGATGAAATGGCGGCTCTGAGTGGACACTTTTGGTACTACATACAAATGAAACTTCCGGGAACGGAATGTTTTTTTAATGGGTCTTTTTACCACCTTTTCTCGCATTTTTTGTTCGTTTTTTACTTTAAAAAAATAAATGGCGTCATTAATAAATTTTGATTACATTTTAAATCCGGAAATATCCGGACTACAAGGAGCAACACTTCCGGGTACCAAATATTTCATTTGTTTTTTTGCTTGTTAGTCCTCTTTTTTTTTTTATAACTTCCGGGTCCAAAATGTATTTTCAAATTATTTATTTTGTTCCTCCCAATATTTTTCTAATTTTTCTTTTTTCACTTTAATATTTACTTATTTTAAAAAGAAAAACTACAAACATCATGGCGTCGATGTTATTATTTGAAGAAATGACGGCTCTACGTGGACTGTTTGGGTATTACATTCAGGTTAAACTTTGCGGGGAAAAAAAATCTTATTTTATTTAAAAAAAAATGTGTTGTTGTTTTTTCACCCAATTTTTTTTCTGATTTTCCATTAATAAAAGAACTCTAGATAAAATCAAAGCTTAATTAATTTTGTTTGATTGAATAGCAGCTCACTGGAAACTTCCGGACTACAAAAATCACCACTTTCAGGTACCGACTCTTTTTTTTTTTTTATTGTTGTTTTTTCCCCTTAACATCCGGGTCTCACATTTATTTTTTTTGTTTACTTTTTTTTTTTTGTCATTATTTTGTTTCAATGTTAATATTGAAAAAAAAAAAAAGACTACAAACAACATGGCGTTAACTTCTCACTTTGATGAAATGGCGGCACTCAGCGGACACTTCTAGTACTACATTAGGCAGACCTCATTTTTATTCTTTTTCTGTCCATATATATATTTTTTAAAAGGCTTTTTTTAAAAAAAGGAATAAATTGACTAAATTATTTAAATAAAATGGCAGCACGAAGTTGAACCTTCTGGCACTACAGCAGGTAAAACATATTTTTTGCTCTGTTTTGTTAATATTAAAAAACTACAAACATGGCGTCAATCCTTTACTTTTCCGTGAAAAAGCGACGCTTAGTGGGATTCTTTGGTACTACAGGAGGAAGAATTTTTAGTACTTGAATATTTTTATTTTTTATTTAATTTAATTTAGTTAATGAACATTTAAAACTATTCGTAAATCATCCAGCAGGAGGAGCCCTTCTCTCATTTATTATGAGGGAATGCTTTTTGTTTTCAGGTCTTATTTTGCACAAGGATCTCATTGACACACACACACACACACACACACACACACACACACATTCTACACCATAGTTTCAACATTATCAACAATACGTCGTGGATACTGATATCCTATACCAGTAAATGATGCTCCACATTTAGCTTGAGATTTATTCATTGATTTACTATAAAGTGTAGGCCCGTCCTCATGTCTGGTCATTTGTGAACAGATATAACAGTTAGATTTATTTTTGTTTTTAAAGATGGTATATACATAGCGATACCAAAAATTTCTGAGGAATGGATGAGCATGTGTAGTGTTTACAGGTTGTAGGTGAAAGCCATCATGGCTCCATCTCCGCTTCCTGCTCCTCACTTGAGAATCACCTGTAGGTTGTGAGAGAAACTGGAGACACAGAGCAACCAGGAAAAGTCTCTGACAAAATCAAAATAACCCACAATAAATAGGGCCCAGTTTAGCTGATTTCTTCACCACTTTGAGACGCTGGCCCCTATTGGCTACCAGCTCCTGTGTTACAGACTTTCACTGCAACCCCCGTCTGTCGTTGTGACTCAAGCAGTAGTTGAACTTTCTTGCAGTGGCTCTGATGTATCCAGGAGGGTATCTCAGTGATTTTCAGTGCTGTAGGTGTAGTCAGCAGAACTTGATGAGGTCCCTCCCACCGTGGCGAGCTCCAGATTCTTTTCAGCAAAACCTTTATCAGGACCAAAACCTTGGGCAAATCTTGTCCTGCAAAACAGAACAAAAAACTAGTGTTCCAGCCATCCAGATGATTGGTTTTTTGCTTCCTGATTAGTTTTAAAGAATTTGCTCATCCATTCTGTTAAAGTATTTTCAGTCTTACTTTTAGCTTCTTAAGCTGAAAATCCAAACCTCATAAACTTCAAGATATAATCTGATTTAATAAATGATTTAATAGATGCTTTACTACTGTAAGTGAATCACAATGTTTAACAGGATATATTTCTATCTATTTTCAAATCAGACCAACTGTTACTAAACAGTACTTTACTCCTTGTGCCAATGAAAACTTAAAAAAAAAAAATCACCTCTCCTTGGTCTTAAGTGACCTTTACTGTTATATTTATAACAGATCGAACATGATCGACAAAAACTTTTTTGTCAAAGTAAAATGGACTAATTAAATAAACTATCTCTCCTCTTGAGCGATGGGTAAGTCCCATGGCTCACTATAGCTACAGTTTTAAATTACATCTGGTCTATCTGTATGTATGGTGATCTCATGCCTGATAAAGATTCCAGTGCTCTCAGTACTGCATAAAGTTCTGCAATTTGTGCTGAACTGTTTTAAATTTAATTATTTGTTTCTGTAGTCACAGCAAATCCAAACTAATGCTTCCTAAAGTTATCTTTTGTAGCTGAAGCATCAACCAAATGAACAGAAGTAATCATATATGTATACATTTATACTGTTTACCTTCAAAGGTAAATCCGACAAACACTGTGCGTCTGGATGTAAGGGAACAGAGAAAATGCATTACTTAGAAAATCTTTTTGTCTGAGGTTGGTTAAGCTATGTTTGTGGATCAGGTACATTAGGCACTACATGTTTGTAGTGTTATTTATTAACCTAAGTTCATGAACTGGTCTTCATTTTCCAGTAGTGCTTTCTGAACTGGGAAAATGGGTGTATCATAAACTCCATCTGTGGTTTTTCTCAGTACTCCTTCTTCAGTCATTTTGTTTATGACTGGCCTAATCCCCTCAATGGGTTCTGGTTTCTAAAGATACAACCTACTTTTCAGTCTGTAGGATGAAGTCAAAGTCCTTTGTCAACCCGACATCAGTGGGTAAACACAGCTAAAATTCAGATGGGACCTTGGCTAATTCTGGACGGTCAGAAATCTGGACCATAGTGTGATCATTTTCTGTGGATCATCTAACATCCACATTTCAGAGTTAATTTGTACCAGAACAGTTTGACCAAATCTAAGGCTCTGTTTTACTTCAAACTTTTACAGTTTATTCCTTCATTTAATATTGTTTTGCTATTTTTATTAATTTTATTTCCCTTGTTTGAGGTAATAGTTTTACAAACTTGTTTTAATCTTAAAAACTGGTATCATAACCCGGCTTTCTGAGTCCCAAAAATTAACCTGGCCGGGGTCAATTTTATAAACACTATATGGACAGTTGGTCAGTGAGATGATGAGTCAGTTTTTACAGATCTGCGTGCTTCTTTCTATTTTAATTTTTGTCTATTTATCCAATTCTGAGATCTCTAAAGTCACTTATTCCTCTTGTTTCTGTTTGTTTCATTTTATTTGTTTATTTTCATTACAATTCCAGTGAAGGAGTTCTCTGGTATGAGACGTAGGAAAGGACACTGATCGGGCCTTTTACTGTGTGTTAATCACACAGCGAAATCAGTCTTCAGGGATGAAACCCATTCTTTATCTTCAAGTCACCAGTATGTCGTTCTTCACAGGCAAAATAATACCTGGTGAGATTCTGCTAGAATCTTTAACACTAGCAAGACTGAAATTTTGCATACTCCTTCAAGGACTATGGTGGTTCATTTGACCCACTACTCTGGAATGTAATGGCTGAGTAGTCCCTGTTGTTATTCTAATGTACCACTAGTGGCAGGCATTCACATCCTGGGAGTACAATGCAAAGTGTGAAATGTTTGTGTGAAAATGTAAAAAATTAGTGTGAAAATTTTGTGGCTTTGGGTCTTCTAGACATTTGGCTTAAATGGTCCAATAGCAGCTTGGGCTAACGTGTCTGCTGGCACTGTTGTCCGAGCTTTCCCAAAAGCAGGCATCATTTCTGAGGAGCCCCACGGTACAGAAAGTGACTCTGACAGCAAGGAAAGTGAACCTGCGAGGTTGGATTTAGAGCAGCTGTTAGATTCTGAAACAGAGGATGAGGACTTGGATGGATTTGATAAATGACTTTATGACGACTGTAAATAATATTTAAATAAAGACAAACAAACTCAGTTTTAGTCCTGAATTATTTTTAAATACACACACTTGTCTGCTTGTGTGTGTGTTGTTGTAAGGCAGACGTACGTAGTAGAGGATACGTATATAAAACCCACATCCTATCATCAGGTGTGCCTTATGTGTGTGTTAAATACAGAGCACAAGAAACTGGGACTGTGCTTTTAATACGGTGCGCCTCGTGAAAACATGATATGTTTAAAATAAGCAATAATCAATTATCCAAAAGTATTCAAAACTTTTTTCACAAGGTGGATACTGTGTATAATTTTAGAGGATGTGATGTGTTTAAAAGATCAATGTAAGAACAACTATAAAAAAAAAAAACATTGTGTTTTAGTTGTTGGTTTAAATCTTTGGAATAACTTTGATCAGGAGTTAAAAGAATGTAAACATTTCAACAGTTCAGTACTTTATACAAGAAAAATATAAAAAAATTATATGTGGAAAAAGAACGCTAAAGATAAATACTTGAAGTTTTTTGTAAACTGCTATAATGTGGATTTTTTTGCTTATTTTTAAAGAGTCATCAAATCCCTAAGTTAAAATGTAAATGTGTAAAAGCAGGCATCATAAGCTCCGCCTTCAGCCTACTCCTTTTTCAGATCTTGTACATTTTGTTTTCTTCTTGTACTTTAAGAAAATGTTTTAATGTCTGAAAAAAAACCTTGAAACTTGAATCAGAGCTAAGAATTGAACAAGTGCAGGAGAACTTACGAGAGGTTGCAAAGTTTGGAACATTTTCAATGTTATATTTTTACGCCCGTTTTTTCAATTCAATTCAATTTTATTTTTTAGCCCAAAATCACAGAATGTCCGTCTCAATGGGCTTCACAAGAAAAAGAGGAATGTATAAACACAAATACACAACAAGAAAAATAACTAACAAATGCAAAATAAACAAGACTAGCACATTTATGCACTCTTTTATTTGCTTTTATTTTACTTCTACTGTATTTATGTTTAATTGAGAGATTAAAACTCTCAATGGTGAGAATCAGGTTTGGACCTTCAAAATAAAAGACTTCTGACTGAATCAGGAGAGTTGGACTGTTTACAAATGTGACGTGAGGTTCTGACTGCAATGACAACGCCACCCAGGAAGCTTAGCCCTGGGACAATGGAGGCCTGGTTACTGTAAAACACCAGGACCGCGCTAGGTCTGGACACGAGTCGGGTGCACAAAATACGACAAACAAAATGACTTTAATTAAATAATACAATGAGTTCAAAATAAAATGAATATACAAGAAAAGCTACACGCAGACAGAGAAACTGGTGATTATGATAAATCAAATTCAAATAAAACAAAAGAGTAGGATCATGCACACATGTATTCCCACACAGTTCCTTGTCTGAGGAGCACAGGATTAAACAGACTGATGATTTTCAATAAGGTGGACAAAACAACGGCTTCTGCTGAACAGTGACGCCAACGAGCAGCCACACACCTAGAAATGAAGCACGATCATGAGAGGAGGCATAAAGAAAAAGCTAACACTGTTTAACGGCTTACCTGCCGGTAACGTGAGTGTAGCAGTGCAGCTGAATGAGGAAGGGGCTGCAGGCAACCACCGGAGCTTTCAACAGCCTGAAATAATAATTAATCAGCCGTTGTCCCACACTAAACACAAAGAGAACCCACCCCGAACCTACCGGTACGAACTCCGCTCATAACGCAGCGTGCCTGACGTGCGCATTCTGTCTAGGGTGAGGGACAGGGAACTGGAGAACCTAGCAGGTCTCAAGTGGTCCTGTAGATCAGGACGAGGTTTGGATCCTCTGATCCACACCGCGAGTCCACTCACTCAAGCCTGTTGTGTGGAGGCGAACACATGTCCAAAATGGCGCTAGTACCGCCCACCAGACACGTCATAGATGTCCCACCTGCCACACAAAGAAACAATAGAAGAATGTTTTTACACAGTCTAAAGGTTGAAGAAAAAAATCAACACACTCTACAAAGTTATTTTCATTTTAGATGTCTCATTAGCAGTTCCCAGTGTAACCCTAACCCTCTCCCTGGATGCTGTCATGGTAGCTTCCATTTACACAGTACTTTAAACTGTCTTCAGTAAACAACAAGTCAAAATCCTTCAGAAAGATTTGAGTCTGACCAGTCAGACCACATTTTATCAGAATGAAGCTGGTGATTCATTAAAACTAGAAAGAGATAGAAATGTTCATCTGTTTCCCTCTAAGACGTTAAAATGTTTTTTTCATTGAACCAATCAAACAACATTCCACTGGCTGCTGGAACATTCAGTTCAGTTTTTTTTTTCCATTTTAAAATTCCCCACAGTAAATTCTACAATCTGTTTTTTCTGTTTACCAGCTCACAGCATCGGCTGACTGATGAGTTTCAAACAGTGATACCAGAGTATTACTAGAACATCACAGAACAGTAATGATGGGGTATTACTACAGTATCAATGAAGAACAGAAATGATGGATCATCACACACATACTTACACATGTACAATCAATCCATTGCTGTAACGCTGATGACAAAGAATCACTTCAGAATAAAAATACTGATATAAAATGGTGATGATAGGATAACACCACACCAGAAATAAAACACACAGTGATGTTAGAATCTCTTTAAAGAGACAAAATACACTTTAGTCTGTAACAGAGGTAGAGGGGGAGGCGATAGCTCAGTGGTAGAATGTTCGCCTTTGGACCGAAGGTCGCCGGGTCCAATCTCAATCCCACTGAGCTCATGTCCAGGTGTCCTTTGGGAAGACACATAACCCCCTATTTCTCCCACCATTGGCGCCGTCCGAGACCAGATGGGGTGGTTGGGGCATGTGGTCGGGATGCCTTCCATGTGCCTCGCTGGTGAGGTGTTTTGGGCACGTCCCACCAGGAGGAGACCAAGAGGCAGACCCCGGACCCGCTGGAGAGACTGTGTCTCACAAATGGCCGGGGAATGAATCTGGATCAGGATCAGCCTGGTTGAGAGAAGTCTGGACTTCCCCTCTGAGGCTGTTGCCCCCTCAACCTGGCCGAGAATAAGAGTACGACAATGGAAGAGAAAGAGATGAAGGTGTTTCAGGAAAACAAGCTGGAAGAGTTCATGTTCAATGCCAGAGCTTCTGCTGATAAAATCAGACTTGAAATCCTGGTCAAAGTGAGGACCAAGATCTCCCTGGGGGGTCAGACTCCTCTGGAGGATCTGGATTTAAAACAGCTTCATAAAACACATTGTCTTTTTTTTCCTGCTTGATCAGTTTGTTGGAACATGAATCCTCTGCAGCTCCTCCTACCTGTCCTCCCTCCATCACAGGTAGAAATGTGTTTCATTCCAGGAAACAGCTCACCTGTGAGTCAGTCTGTGGACTGGAGAGTCTTCTCTCAACAAACTGTAAGTCTGAACCTTTTTTTTTTTAAATGTACTTTATTGATCCCTCAATAAAGTACATTACTAATGTAGTAAAGTACTAATGTAACTATGTCAATTACATTAGTTTTTGAATTGACATAGTTTTTTAAACGTGATAAAAATGATGCTACTTATGCGTTTTTGTAAAAAAACTGTTGCAATTTTGTTGATCATTTTTGTATCGCATGCCAATTGAGATTAGCCGATGCACCTGGTGTGTACCCGCAGCACACCAGGTACCCCTGATGCATCAGGTACCCGCTGCTCTCATTTCTTTTCTGATCCCTCTGAAAGATCAATACTTCCTCTGATCGGGAACAACTTATCTCACCATCAGACTTCTCCCCACTCGTCATCACGCCATCACAGAACCAGTCGAACCAGTCCGACAGAATATATCTGCTTCACAAACAAACTGCAGCTTCTTTTCATTTCCTGCAGTCACACCCTCTAAAATACACACCTTGTTATTTTAACTGTAGAACTGATTGAGGATTAATTGGTAGAGGTCGGTAAATGTGGAAGACCAGAAACATTTGAGGAATTGTAAGTTAAAACAAGGAGTCTCACCTCTTCAACTAGTTCTACCATAAAGTGTCAGAGTAAGACCTTTAAATGGTTTCAAAGCAGCAGATGATGGAAAGGAGGACTTCAGATTATCTTTATGTGACCAGACCACCGGTTCTGGACCACCGACACCTCCTCGTCCTGGTCCGCAGCCTTTACGGGCCCATTCTTCGTCACGGGTCCACCCAATCATAAATCCATTCGTCATCCTGGGTTCCCCCAATCACAGGCCCATTTTTCGTCCCGGGTCTGCCCTTTATGGGCCCACTCATCCAAACCGCTGACTGCGGGAACCTTGCTGCATCCTCTTCGGTCACACCAACTATCTTCATGTCTTCCTTCACTGTATCCATGAACCTCCTCTTTGGTCTTCCTCTAGTCCTCTTTCCTGGTGGTTCCAAACCCAGCATCCTTCTTCAGATGTACTCTCTCTCTCTCCTCTGCACATGTCCAAACCATCTCAGTCTGACCTCTCTGACTTTAAAACCTCTAACATGTGCTGTTCCTCTGATCCTGTCCATCCTGGTCACTCCCAGAGAGATCCTCAGCATCTTCATCTCTGCTAAAAACATCTCTGTTTCCTGTCTTTTCCTCAGTATCACTGTCTCTAGACCAATCAGCATGGCCGCTCTCACCACACTGTCTCTAGACCAATCAGCATGGCCGCTCTCACCACGCTGTCTCTAGACCAATCAGCATGGCCGCTCTCACCACGCTGTCTCTAGACCAATCAGCATGGCCGCTCTCACCACACTGTCTCTAGACCAATCAGCATGGCCGCTCTCACCACACTGTCTCTAGACCAATCAGCATGGCCGCTCTCACCACGCTGTCTCTAGACCAATCAGCATGGCCGCTCTCACCACGCTGTCTCTAGACCAATCAGCATGGCCGCTCTAACCACGCTGTCTCTAGACCAATCAGCATGGCCGCTCTCACCACGGTTTAAATAAATAAAATATTTTTAAAATATTTTAAAATACTTAAATCATTCTTTATTTAATTAATATTTATTAAATATTATAAATTTTAATAGTTGATATTAATAATCATCACAGTTAAAATCATTAAGACAGTTAATGATTAAGACAGTAAACTGTAAAAAGCATGAATAAAATAATAAAATACCTGCTACATTCAGATGAATGATGTGTGTTTCCTCTGCAGCTAGAAAGTGTGTGTGAGCTGATGTGGATTCAGCATCATGGATCTGGACGAAGAGGAAGGAGTCCCCCTCTCTAAACCCACTCAGAGGTCAGATGATCATCTCTAACTGTTCATGACTCTTCTCCATGGCAGAGACCAGTACTCACATCAACAAACATCTGGATTCACACAAACCAGCCAGACCCAGAGGTCCTCAGAGTTTTAGATGGTTCATGTTTAGTCCTGACTCTAGACACCAGCAGGAGGCCGGTCCCAGAGGTCCTCAGAGTTCTAGATGGTTCATGTTTAGTCCTGACTCTAGACACCAGCAGGAGGCCGGTCCCAGAGGTCCTCAGAGTTCTAGATGGTTCTTGTTTAGTCCTGACTCTAGACACCAGCAGGAGGCCGGTCCCAGAGGTCCTCAGAGTTCTAGATGGTTCATGTTTAGTCCTGACTCTAGACACCAGCAGGAGGCCGGTCCCAGAGGTCCTCAGAGTTCTAGATGGTTCATGTTTAGTCCTGACTCTAGACACCAGCAGGAGGCCGGTCCCAGAGGTCCTCAGAGTTCTAGATGGTTCATGTTTAGTCCTGACTCTAGACACCAGCAGGAGGCCGGTCCCAGAGGTCCTCAGAGTTCTAGATGGTTCATGTTTAGTCCTGACTCTAGACACCAGGAGGAGGCCGGTCCCAGAGGTCCTCAGAGTTCTAGATGGTCCATGTTTAGTCCTGACTCTAGACACCAGCAGGAGGCCGGTCCCAGAGGTCCTCAGAGTTCTTGATGGTTCATAAGGTACTAGCATATCACAGATGTAATATGCTTCTTAAATCTAGTTTACGATTCTCTCATTTTTCCAGATTAATGTAATCACACTTTTCTTCTAACACAGCTGCCAATGTTGCATGCCTTCCGTGGGAATGTCTTTCCATGTAACTATTTTTTTTAACAGACAACTTCAGAGTAAACTTTCAGACATTGGTGATGAATTCAAATGATTTGGTCCAAGAAATGTTGAATCCTCTGTTCTCCTTAGTTATTTTTTATTATTTTCTTTAATAAAGGGAGTGTCTTATAAACCTTTTGGTCTTTTTCTTTTTGGGAAAAAAGAGAAAATAGTCGATCATCCAGCTGCCACCTGCCTGGCATTCCACCCTGCTGATAGAAACGTGTGTCACAGGATATGATGCAAATCTTCTTGACAAAAAAGTTGAAACAAAATAGTGAAAACGTTGATAATATTTGTGTCGTGTAACAATGTTCTTAAATATTGAATGTTTTAACAAACTGGAATAAAATGTTTTCTAAAGAATCTAAACATCTGGATTCACAGGAACCAGCCTCGGCCTGGATCTGGACCAGGACCTGAACCCAGCTGTGTGTCCATGAGGAGTGACCGGTCAAAGCATCATCCTATTGACTTTAAGTCAGATCCACAGAGGTAATAAAAGTTTAAATATCTGTAGTTTTGTTCTGACTTTTTAAAGTTGTTGGTCTACGCCAGGATCCAGCAACATAAAACGTTGAGCCATTTTAGACCAAAAAACAAATATGTGACCCCCCCCTTTACAGAATCAGCTGCACGTCACAATTAAGGAAAAAATGAGTTATCTATATGGCCTTGTCGATGATAAAATAAGCTTTCCAATGATGTAAAAATGATATTTTTGTGACAAAAAATAACAGAGTTTACTACTATATTCTGCATGTTTACAAACGGACGTTTTTTTGTTGACACTTTTTTGCGGATGCACGAAAGTCACGAGCCAATAAGCAAACCCAGTAGTGCGCATGTGACTTAAAAGCCAGCAAAAACAGGTCAGGGTAGCCTTCTTGTGTCCTAAATTATTCAAATGAACTATTAATGATGTTAAAGTACGTATTTAATAATGAAAGATGGAATTCCCCTTTTATTTTGAAAGGTATTAAGCCTGTATACTGGTCTGAGCCCTTTGCTGTTTGCTATGGTGATGGACAGGCTGACAGACGAGGTCAGACAGGAATCCCCATGGACAATGATGTTTGCAGATGACATTGTGATCTGTAGTGAGAGGAGAGAAGAGGTGGAGGAAAAGCTGGAGAGGTGGAGGTTTGAAGATTAGTCAGAGTAAAACAGAGTACACGTGTGTGAATGAGAGGGATCCAAATGGAAAAGTGAGGTTACAGGGAGAAGAGATAAAGAAGGTGGAAGATTTTAAATATCTAGGATCAACAGTCCAGAGCAATGGAGAGTGTGGAAAAGAGGTGAAGAACCATGTGCAGGCAGTCTGGAACGGGTGGAGGAAAGTATCAGGTGTGATGTGTGACAGAAGAGTTTCAGATAAAATGAAAGGAAAAGTGTAGAAAACCGTGGTGAGAGCGGCCGTGCTGATTGGTCTAGAGACAGTGTGGTGAGAGCGGCCATGCTGATTGGTCTAGAGACAGTGTGGTGAGAGCGGCCATGCTGATTGGTCTAGAGACAGTGTGGTGAGAGCGGCCATGCTGATTGGTCTAGAGACAGTGTCACCGAGGAAAAGACAGGAAGCAGAGATGTTTGTAGCAGAGATGAAGATGCTGAGGATCTCTCTGGGAGTGACCAGGATGGACAGGATCAGAGGAACAGCTCATGTTAGAGGTTTTAAAGTCAGAGAGGTCAGACTGAGATGGTTTGGACATGTGCAGAGGAGAGAGAGAGAGTACATCAGAAGAAAGATGCTGGGTTTGGAACCACCAGGAAAGAGGACTAGAGGAAGACCAAAGAGGAGGTTCATGGATACAGTGAAGGAAGACATGAAGATAGTTGGTGTGACCGAAGAGGATGCAGCAGATAGGGTTAGATGGAAGGAACTGACTTGCTGTGGCGACCCCTAAAAGGAAAAGCCGAAAGAAGAAGAAGATACTCACAGTAATATACGAATACTGGAAGTAAAAAGTACCGTGATTTTTTCTTTTGTTTCATATTTGTTGTTGAAATCTGAGGCGGTGCTGCTTATAAAACACGTGTTTAATGTATGAATAATCATATTATTATTTACCTGTTTTTTTATGCTTCTTGAAACATTGATTTATAATATTATCCAAAGAATGGAAAATCAATCATTTTCGTGCAAATTAAAAGTAAAATTAGTATAAAATAAAACTAATACAGTTTTAAGTTTGCCTTCATTTTAATGTCCCTGTCCTTCACTGTCTCAGACCAGAGAAGCACCTGTTTGATGTTCTGTATTATCTCAGTTTTGTTTTTGAAGTCTCCAAATAGATGGTCTGATTTGTTGATGAATGACTTCTTAATTAAGTCAACATCTGTAAACGATTTTCTCGTGTGTTTTTATCTCCCAGGTTACAACAAAACTAGCAGCAGTAGTTCAGTTTCAGACATGTCAAGTCTCCTGCATTGGGCGGAGACACCCGCAATTAGGACCTATTTCACGCTCATCCGCCATTGCTAATAAAACTCCCATGTTTGGTACACTCTAGAGCATTCTTCTTCTTCTTCCATCATTTCCCTTCAGGGGGCGCCACAGCAAGACAGTTTCTTCCATCTAACCCTATCTCCTGCATCCTCTTCAGTCACACCAACTATCTTCATGTCTTCCTTCACTGTATCCATGAACCTCCTCTTTGGTCTTCCTCTAGTCCTCTTTCCTGGTGGTTCTAGAACATAATTACAAGTGTAATGAGGCTAAGCACATGATATCTCCTGCTGCTGCTGCGCATCTGAAAATGCAAGTGCAGTAGCCTACTAGCAGCTAGGCTACTAGTCTAGTAGGCTAGGCTACTAGCGGCTAGTGGTAGTAGAGCTAGTCACTAGTAGTGGTATTAGCCGCCAGTAGAGCTAGTTGCTAGTAGCTGTCTGCATGTTCTATTGCCAGTATTGTTTTTGGTGAACGTATACTGCCATACTGGTGCTACTCTTTCAGTTTTCTGGGTTTTTTTCTGTACATACTGTTGTATTTTGTTGTAAATAAAATTCAGGATTTTAGATTTTAATATCAGTCTACAGTGGCATTTGTATAAATTTGTAGCAAACTAAGATAAAAATTTTCGGTTTGCAAAAAAAGCCCAATTTTGTGTTAAAATGTCACCAGAAGGAAACATTTAACAGGGATTCAGTTTTTCTGATAAAGCCCCCTGACATTCCTAGCAGATCTCCATCTTTATGAAGTCCTAAACTTGGCATTAGATTAGAATTACTTTATTGATCCCACACTTGGGAAATTTATGTGTTACAGCAGCAAACAAGAAAGAAATAGACAGTATTTATACAAGAAGAAAAATAAAAAATAATAAAATAGAAGGAATAATGTGACAACACATTGAGGTCAATACAGACTGAAAGTAAATAAGGAGGTAAAAAAAAAATGCCTCCCTGCAGTTTGGAAATGCGATCCGCTTCTTAAACCTAGTTTGTGAGATTAATGTAATCACACTTTTCTTCTAACACAGCTGCCAATGTTGCATGCCTTCCGTGGGAATGTCTTTCCATGTAACTATTTTTTTTAACAGACAACTTCAGAGTAAACTTTCAGACATTGGTGATGAATTCAAATGATTTGGTCCAAGAAATGTTGAATCCTCTGTTCTCCTTAGTTATTTTTTTATTATTATTTTCTTTAATAAAGGGAGTCTCTTATAAACCTTTTGGTCTTTTTCTTTTTGGAGAAAAAGAGAATATAGTCGATCATCCAGCTGCCACCTGCCTGGCATTCCACCCTGCTGATAGAAACGTGTGTCACAGGATATGACACAAATCTTCTTGACAAAAAAGTTGAAACAAAATAGTGGAAACGTTGATAATATCTGTGTCGTGTTTTTCTTCCTACAAAAAACATAAAAACAGTATTTATATCTTTTCACCATTTATTTAATTTTCAAACATTTTTAAAAAGCTCCAGGGAGCCACCAGAGCTGCACTACAGTGTAACTATGTTAATAAATAAAATGTTTTCTAAAGAATCTAAACATCTGGATTCACAGGAACCAGCCCCGGCCTGGATCTGGATCTGGATCTGGACCCAGCTGTGTGTCCATGAGGAGTGACTGGTCAAAGTACCTTCCTATTGACTTTAAATCAGATCCAAACAGGTAATAAAAGTTTAAATATCTGTAGTTTTGTTCATTCTTTTTAAAGTTGTGTTTCTATGATATTAAATATTGAATAAATGTTGAAAATTATAACCAATAATAAAATGTTTTTAAAGAATTTAAACATCTGGATTCACAGGAACCAGCCTGGACCAGGATCTGGACCCAGCTGTGTGTCCATGAGGAGTGACCGGTCAAAGGATTTTAATATTGAGTTTAAATCAGATCCAGAGAGGTAATAAAAGTTTAAATACTCTAGTTTTTTTTTCTGTCTTTTTAAAGTTATTTTTCTATTTTAATAAATAATAACTATTAAAACTAATAATAAAATATTTTCTAAATAATCTAAACATCTGGATCCACAGGAACCAGTCTGGATCTCAGAGTTGTTTTTTTTTTATGATGTAGTTTGTTTTACATTTTCATTGGATTTAGAAAGTTTAAACGTTTTGAAATTATTTTTGGGGAATTTTTGTCTTTTGTTAAAAAAGTGCTTTTAAATAAAAAAGTCAGGTCTCTTAAAAAAATACAACTTCAGAATTAAAAGAGGTTAAAAAGTGTTTTTATTTAGTTTTTTTTCTGTAAATACTATTGACTACATAAAAAAAAAAACATTTTTATAATAATAAAAATAATACATTATATTTAAAAGCACCTTCCAGGACCTGAGGTCGCTGTACAGTTCATTAGATATCAATAAACCAGAAATCAGAAATAAAATAACAAGAAAAATAGATTAAATAAAATAAATAACAATAAAACAAAACTAGAAACAGATCAAAACAAAGCAGAGCAAAATGAATCAATAAATAAATCTGGATTAACTGTATGATTTCCTGAAAAGATGAGTTTTTAGGCTGGATTTGATTGGATGAATGTTTCCTTTATTTATTATTATTATTTATTCATTCATTCCAAAACTAAACATCTGAATTCACACTGTAAGAACAACCTTTATTTTCTTCAACTCCTGAAGATTCACACTTAAAACACACTATCTTTTACTGCATCAACTGTTCCAGGAGCTCTATCCAGCTTCTCTTGGGTCAGCCACCTGCTGTTTGAAGGTTTATTAGAGGGAATAAAAACAAAAGAACAAATTGGCTGCATATCTGTGTTTATCTGGAGCATACCTGGGACTTGTTTCCCGTACCTGATCCTAACTTCACTGCACTGAAGGGTTGGATTGATTTAAAGATCTGTTGGTACATCCATACCCCCTTTGTTTGTTTGTTTTGTTTTGTTTTTGTTTTCTTTTTAAGAGCCTGTTGTGGGAGGGAGGGTTTTATGTTTTGTTTTATTTTTCTCTACTTTGTCATTTATGTATACATGATTAATACCTACCAATTTCACAGCAATGTAAATGATTATTGCTGTTTGGAAAATTGATAAATAAATTATAAAAAAAATAAAAAGATCTGTTGTTAAAATTCTAACTGCAAACACTATTATGAAAGAGAACTTTGAGTGACTGAAATTAATGTGAATTCATTCATACAGAAAAAGTTGGAGAAGAATTTTCTATTATTCTTTTAGCTGCCAAGTGCCCGTCGTTCTTGATAAATTTTACAATTGACTGCAAAAGATCAACAATTCTTTTGGCAGAAACATCAAGTGGATAAAAAACTTTTTTAAATATTATTTAACACTTATGTGTTGGTCCGATAAGGCTCAACAAATAAATTGATCAATTATAACTATTAACATGTATCACTGCACATATTAATAATTATCAGCTTGAGCTTAGTTATGGTTGTTTGATGTTAATACAGTTCTTTTTATTTTTATTTGAACTTTCCCTCAAATTTACATGTAAAGTTGAACATCTGTTAAAAAAAAAAAAAACACTGGAAGGTAAAAATAACATGACTGTGTCCTGGAGCGTTTGTGGAGGCGTTTGTAGTTTTTGGAATAAAAAGAATTGACACGGTAAACTGTGTTACATAATTCAGATTAATGATGACATCTGATTGTTCCTGATTCCTCCACAGAGTGGACCAGCAGACCTCAGAGCTTCCCAGTGGTCAGTCTACCCCGCAGCATCAAACACAGCTGGACTCCATATTTAAGGTCTGTACATGTCCAACAACTACTTTTCTATCTCTTCTATTCAGTCATCTTCATGCTGCACTTTGTAGACCAGTGGATTCTCAGGGTGTCCAACATGGATCTGATGTTTGGTTCCATGATTTCAGTCTGATTGGCTCCTTCATGTCCTTTTCACTTCCAGATGCTGGAGGACAACATCATCACTTTTGTGAAGAACCAGCTGAAGAACTTCCTGAAGCTTCTGAGTCCAGATTACCCAGAATGCTCAGTGTTGGAGGGTGAGGATGAAGAGCAGAGGAGCAGAGAGGCGTTAGTGAAGATCACAGTGGACTTCCTGAGGAGAATGAAGCAGGAGGAGCTGGCTGAGCATCTGCAGAGCAGTAAGAGGATTTCTCTAAAGATTGAAGCTGCTGATAAAACATTTACTGATGTCTCAGCAGCTGGAACATCACATGTTCACATCCTCATTCTTCACAGGATTGAAATATTTACTGACTGATGTTTTTTTTTTCTTCTCATTCAGAACTTCTTGCTGCAGCCTGTGGACGTAAACTAAAATCCTCTCTGAAGAAAAAGTTCCAGTGTGTGTTTGAGGGGATTCCTAAAGCAGGAAGTCCAACCCTTCTGGAGCAGATCTACACAGAGCTCTACATCACAGAGGGAGGGACTGCAGAGGTCAATGATGAACATGAGGTCAGACAGATTGAAGCAGCATCCAGGAAACCACACAGACCAGAAACAAGCATCAGACAAGAAGACCTCTTTAAAGTCCCACCTGGAAGAGATCAACCAATCAGAACAGTGATGACCAAGGGCGTGGCCGGCATTGGGAAAACTGTCCTAACACAGAAGGTCACTCTGGACTGGGCTAGAGACAGAGCCAACCAGGACATCCAGTTCATGTTCCCACTGACTTTCAGAGAGCTGAATGTGATGAAAGAGAGAAAGTTCAGCTTGGTGCAACTTGTTCATCACTTCTTTACTGAAACCAAAGAAGCAGGAATCTGCAGCTTTCAAGACTTCCAGGTTCTCTTCATCTTTGATGGTCTGGATGAGTGTCGACTTCCTCTGGACTTCCACAAAAATGAGACCCTGACTGATGTTACAGAGTCCACCTCAGTGGATGTGCTGCTGACCAACCTCATCAGGGGGAACCTGCTTCCCTCTGCTCGCCTCTGGATCACCACACGGCCTGCAGCAGCCAATCAGATCCCTCCTCACTGTGTCGGCATGGTGACAGAGGTCAGAGGGTTCACTGACCCACAGAAGGAGGAGTACTTCAGGAAGAGGTTCAGAGGTAAAAAGAAGGCCAGCAGGATCATCTCCCACATAAAGACATCACGAAGCCTCCACATCATGTGCCACATCCCAGTCTTCTGCTGGATCACTGCTACAGTTCTGGAGGTTCTACTGGAAACCAGTCAGAAAGGAGAGCTGCCCAGTACCCTGACTGAGATGTACATCCACTTCCTGGTGCTTCAGACCAAAGTCAAGAAGGTCAAGTATGATGGAGGAGCTGAGACAGATCCACACTGGAGTCCAGAGAGCAGGAAGATGATTGAGTCTCTGGGAAAACTGGCTTTTTATCAGCTGCAGAAAGGAAACCTGATCTTCTACGAATCAGACCTGACAGAGTGTGGCATCGATATCAGAGCAGCCTCAGTGTACTCAGGACTGTTCACACAGATCTTTAGAGAGGAGAAAGGACTGTACCAGGTGAAGATGTTCAGCTTCATCCATCTGACTCTTCAGGAGTTTCTGGCTGCTCTTCATGTCCGTCTGACCTTCATCAAATCTGGAGTGAACCTGATGAAAGAGGAACAAATATCCAAGATGGTCTTGTTGTTCAAGAGACCAAATGATGACCTCCATCAGAGTGCTGTGATGAAGGCCTTACAGAGTCCAAATGGAAACCTGGACATGTTCCTCCGCTTCCTCCTGGGTCTTTCACTGCAGACCAATCAGAACCTCCTACGAGGCCTGCTGACACAGACAGGAAGTAGATCACAGACCAATCAGAAAACAGTTCAGTTCATCAAGAAGAAGATCAGTGAGAACCTGTCTGCAGAGAGAAGCATCAACCTGTTCCACTGTCTGAATGAACTGAATGATCGTTCTCTGGTGGAGGAGATCCAACAGTCTCTGAGAGCAGGAAGTCTCTCCACAGATAAACTGTCACCTGCTCAGTGGTCAGCTCTGGCCTTCATCTTAGTGTCATCAGAAGAAGATCTGGATGTGTTTGACCTGCAGAAATTTTCTCCTTCAGAGGAGGTTTTTCTGAGGCTGCTGCCAGTGGTCAAAGTCTCCAACAAAGCTCTGTAAGAACAAGATTAAACTTTCTAAACCCCTTCTTTTAGTGTCTAAAAGCAGACAGATGAAAAAAGGAGAAATCCACCATCATCAGGTCTCATTTAGTCATTGATTCATTTTTTAAGTTGGTTTATTTTCTTCATGATTTCAGGTATCATCAGGTATTTGTACATCATGTGTATCATGTTTTCAACTGGTCTAAAAGTAAACAACTTGTTGAGTTAACCTGATAAAATCCCACAGTCTTCTTATAATCTGATAGAAATATAAAAGGTTCTGTACTATTTTTTCAGCAACTATATCACACTATGAGGGACGTGGTTGGTCTTCACACAGTTCAACAATACAAAGATTTGTAGATTAAACATGGGAATATCTTCTATTCTCCTTCTAAAGGTGCAGAACTGATCCAGTAACCCTGTGATAGAGCACATCCTCTAGTTTCAGTTTAAAAAAAATTTCATTTCAGAATAAATATTTTATAAACACTCACTTAAAAAGGCAACAGGTTTGATGCAGATGAAACACCTGAGAAAACAGTGTCTGAGGAGCCTCCGCTGCAGGAGGCTCCTCACGTGGAATCTCCAGCCATGATCCAGGGATAGGTGACGAGGCTGGAGAGAGATCTCCACGAGGGGATGAGAGACGAGGGCGGAGCCAGAACTCCACTAGGGGATGAGAGACGAGGCCGGAGCCAGATCTCCACCAGGGGATGAGAGACGAGGCCGGAGCCAGATCTCCACCAGGGGATGAAAGGCGAGACCGGAGCCAGATCTCCACCAGAGGATGAAAGACGAGACCGGAGCCAGATCTCCACCAGGGGATGAGAGACGAGGCCGGAGCCAGATCTCCACCAGGGGATGAGAGACGAGGCTTTGATGTCCCTTGAACCTCTTTTTAAATCTGTTTGTCTCCTGGTAACTGTTGTGACGGCCTTTAGCCTTCCTGTCACACTGCATGTAGAAATATTTAAAGTGTAAAGACACACTTTTTAAACTAGTCCATATATTTATAGCTTGTTTTTATTTTTGTATCAAACATCATATTAATATTTTATTGTTTCCTCTCTCCTCCTCCTCAGACTGAGAGGCTGTAATCTCTCAGAGAGAAGCTGTGAAGCTTTGTCCTCACTTCTCAGCTCCCCGTCCTCCAAGCTGAGAGAACTGGACCTGAGTAACAACGACCTGCAGGATTCAGGAGTGAAGAGGCTGAGTGATGGATTGAAGAGTCCAAACTGTAAACTGGAATCTCTCAGGTCAGGATTCATACACCAGTTCACATGATGATCTTTAGAACTCTCAGAAACTGATGATGGAAGCAGAATGTCTGTCAAACTACAAACACTGTCTCATAATAAAAATAAACATCACATATGTTAATATTACAGTGTCTTGGTGATCTCCTGTCTTTGTTATATAGCGCCACCATGAGGTCAGGTTTAATTCTAGCTGTAGTTCCACAGCAGTTCTCTCAGTGTTTCTGGTAAATGTCTTGTTTCCTTCAGGCTGTCAAGATGTCTGATCACAGAGGAAGGCTGTGCTTCTCTGGCCTCAGCTCTGACCTCCAACCCCTCCCATCTGAAAGAGCTGGACCTGACCTACAACCATCCAGGAGATTCAGGAGTGAAGCTGCTAACAGCTGGACTGGAGGATCCACACTGGAGACTGGAGAAGCTCAGGTATGGAGAGATTTCTACACACAGCAGATCCACATTTCTCTAAACACATGAGGAAGAACTGTTTCTATTTCTCTGTCCTTCACTCAGCTTCTGATTCCATCCTGATTCTGAGTTTTATTAAAACAATGCAGGAGACTTTTTACTTCATTTAAACTTGATAAAAAGTCTAAGAACTTCATATAAAAACATTTTTCTCACAGAAGTGGCTTCACTGAGGATCAATAAATTCTCAGTATTAATTCATATTTGATGTTTCTGTAGAAACAGAAAGTAAAAAAATAGTTTAGTTTAGTTTATTAGTGGAATGCCCCTTGAGATGTAACATCTCATTTTCTAGAGGTTCTAAAAAACAACAAAAAACAACATTACAAAATAGTTTAACAAATAAAATAAATAAACAAACAAAAACCCACAAACACAAACAAACTCACTCCAAACTTTCAACTTCACATCAGATACCAATAGATCATAAAGATAAACAAAATAAATTAGAATATAAATATATAAACAACATATATACACATACATATACATATAGACAATCAAAAAAATAAAATAAAATAAACAGTCAATTTAAGGTCACTTAATCAAATACACTTAAGTTTGCTTCATATGTACATGTTTACAAATCACAAAATAAACATTTTCAATGTAACTATAAAGTTAAAATAAGGGTATGATAAAAATAAAAAACTAAAGACATTGACAGGAGGTTTTCAAATATGTGAATAAAGATGACTTAAATAAACTAAATGATGTCATGGATCTTAACGAGGTGGACAACTTCTTCCAATCAGAGGGAGCTTTGTGTTGAAATGCTCTACGACCGCCTTCTTTGTGAATGTGTGGAACTGAAAAGGTGAGACAGTGAGTTCTCCTAAGTGAGAATGAAGAGGCTACTGGAACTAAAAATTACTTCAGATAAAAAAGAAAAATAATTCAATTTAAAAATGAGTTGAATCCAGTGTAGTTGATGCCTCTGGGAAGGCTGTAACCAGTTAAGTTGATCAAATAAAAAACAATGATGAGTTAAATAAGGACAATTTAAAATAAATCTGCAAAGTGTATTAAAAAGAACATTCAATGGTTTCAGATGTGAGGCATATGTATTTTGATATGTTGTATCGGCATAATCAATAATAGGTACAACTAACGGTGAAATTATTCTTTTTTTAACATCAAATGTAAAATAATTAGAAGATAGAAAAAGAGGATTTAATATGTCATATGTTCTTTTAATAATGTGATCAATATGAGGTTAAAATTAAGCTCAGAGTCCAGCCAGAGACCAAGATATTTAACACGGTCAGTATTTAGCATTAGGGAACCATTAATAAACTTTATTGTAAGATCAGAGCAGTTAAGTAATTTCTGATGGGTACCAAAAAGTAAACAGCAAGATTTTTTCATATTTAAAAGCAGTTGATTATTTAACAGCCAGTTTTGGACTAAATCAAGATCAAACTGTAACTTAGTTTGTAAAAATGAAGGATCAGAATGAGAAATGTAAATAACTGTGTCGTCAGCATAAAGATTTACAGAACAATGTGAAATAACTTGAGGAAGATCATTAATAAAAATAGAAAACAAAAGGGGCCCAAGAATAGAGCCTTGAGGCACACCCTTTACCATGATACATTTATCAGACTGAACACCATGAGTAATAACATACTGAGTTCTGAAGATAAGAATTAAACCATAGAATTTCAGTAGAATCCAGACCTATAGCATGCAATTTATCTAAAAGTAAATAATGATCCACAAGATCAAAAGCTTTTGAAAAGTCAAGAAAAATAGAGCCACATATTGATTTTGGTCAAAAGAAGTAAACAGATCATTGGTAAATTTTAATAAAGCAGTGGTGGAAAACCCAGATCGTAAACCAGACTGTAGTGGAGATAAGAGGTTATAAACATTTAAGTGGTTGAAAAGCTGTTTAAAATATTTTTTTTCAAAGACCTTGGCTACACAACAAATAATGAAAATCTGTCTATAATTATTTAAATCAGAAGTATCTCCACCTTTAAAAAGAGGAGTCACTCTGGCTGTCTTCCACATGATGGAAATTGAGATGTTTTCAAAGACAAATTAAACAGATCAGTTAAAGAAAACATGAATATATGGGCTGTGACTTTTAAGAATTTAACATCCAAACCATCTGGACCGACACTGCAGTTAGAATTCAAATTAATCCATAATTAATGATAAACATCCATAGGAGAAATATTGATAAACAAAACAGAACGACCGGAGGATGGATTATTAAATAAACATTCAGAAATATAATTAGAATTAATAATAAAACTGATGGAGGAAAAATGTAGATTAAATGCCTGAGAAATTTTTAAGGTGTTAAATATCATTTCATTGTTGTAAATAATGTGATTAATTATTTTACTTTTATCTTTATTAAGAAGTGAATTAAGATGAGACCAGAACTTTTTGGGATCGTTCAAATTTTTATCAAAACCCTCTTTATAATAATTACATTTAACATTTCTAGTTTGTGTTTTACAGGAGTTTCTCAGTGATTTATAAATGTCCCAGTCAGCTGGATTCTTAGAAACTTTATGTTTTTTCAGGCCTGGTCCCTTTTTCTAAAAAGATGAAGCAGGTCAGAATGAATCCAGGGCAGGTGTCGGCCTTTCACACGTATAGTTTTTAGGGGAGCATGCTTATCAATAACATTTAGAACTTCAGGAAGAAAATAATTCCAAGCATCTTCAACATTTGGAATAAGTTTGAATCGTTCCCAATTTATAAGATTATTTATAAATAGTTCACAATCCAAATGTTTGGATTGTTTAATTTTGATATACCTCGGTGGAGATCTAGATAATTTAATCTTCCATAAACAAAAAACAACAGAGTGATCATTAAAACAATCAGACATGACACCAGATGAAGATCTTCTAGTATCCAGTCTAACAGTGAGGAGGAGTGATGATCTACTCTGGTAGGTTCTGTTATGATTTGAGTGAGATTAATACTGTTAATTAAAGACCTTTAATTAGAAGAGGAACGATGAAGCTGATTACTGTTAAAATCCCCAGGACTATAAGTTCATCCTGCTTTTGAAATGAATTAATAGTAGAAATTATGGAATTTATTGAATCCACTGGAGCATTTGGAGGTCTGTAAACATTAAAAACAATTAAGTGTTTATTTGTGTGAAATTTTATGTCAATTGACAGACACTCAAAATGAACTGGCTCCACAGGTGGAAATACACACATCGATGTTAAAACAGAAGATACATAAGTGGGTACAACACCTCCTCTTGTACCTCTGTCAGCACGATACAAAATAAAACCATCCATTTTGACGACATCATCTGAAATATTGCTCTGGAGCCAGGTCTCAGAGATTGTGATTCCATCTGGTTTAAATTGGACGACCCAAGTCCTAAGAAGGTCAATTTTAAAGAATAAACTCCTTATATTGACGTGAATTATTTTTAATCCTTTAAATGTATCTATTTATATAAGTTTTTAAAGAAAACGACAAGACAGCAGGTGGACAAAAGAGAGGAGCAAGAACACACACACACACACACACACACACATATACACACACACACACACACATATACACACACATACACACACACACACACATACACACACACATACACACACACACACATACACACACACACACACACACACACATATACATACACACACACACACACATATACACACACATACACACACACACACACACACACACACACATACACACACACAAACACACACACACACACACACACACACACACATACACACACACATACACACACACAAACACACACACACACACACACACACACACACACACAAAGCATAAGAAAATTAAAAAAAAAAAAACAACCAAACAAAACCCCTACCTATTAACAAAGATATCCATGAGCCAAGCTCAGTCTGCATCGTATAATATTAAAGAAAAAATTAATAAACACAAACTGCAAATTAATGAACACTCATTATCAGACAATAACACACACCACCGGAAAAAAAACCTTTTTTTATCTCTCTCTTCTTCTCATTTTATAATTCTAAGACATTCAATTGAATCTTAAACAAATAGTAAATCCAGTTCCATCAAACTTAGAATCCCAATTACGTCACATTTTGCAACAGTTCAGAAAACAATACGACTGCACAGTCACCACACTCATTACAGTAAGAGAAAAAATAACAAAAGAAAGAGAGAGAGAGAGAGAGAGAGAGAGAGAGAGAGAGAGAGAGAGGAAGCAGCTTCTGTGTTTCTTTGAGAAGAGCTGAGCAGCTCCTGGACCAACACAGTCTGATCTGATCTCAGCAGCATGTTAGGATTCATTCATCTCACATTTAATAGATTATAAAATAGATCTGAGCTGTTTTATAATAATTACTGAAAAACTTCATTCAGTTCATTAACTAGAAAACAAGGAGGAAGATGAATAAAAATCCAAATAAAGGTGGTGAAGAGGTGGAGGAGAAATATGTGGGAGAAGTATTGATCAAGTAGGTCCACCATGATGCTTTATACATAGGACACAGAACTTCTTGCTACGGCCCTGGCTGTGTGAGAATCAGCAGCTGTGATTGGACAGAGAAAGACATGAGACTGCAGCTCATCTTGTCAGGATGCTGAAAATACCAGTGTGGATGTTGGACTCAGTAGAAGCTGGATGATGGGACTGAAGCAGCAGACTGGATCAGATCTGGAAGGAGTGTGGTGAGATGATGCTGCTGATCCCTCTGATTGTCTTGCTGTCCACACACCAGCAGGATCTGCAGGAAGAATGTTCTGGAACAAATCCTCAGTGATGATGCTGTCAGCTGTCTCAGCTCCAAACAGGCTGGAAGACACAACGTGTCCTCAAACAGAGTCTCTGACAGTCATTTAGATTCATGTCACTTTAACATTTCACAGATGATCAGAACAAAGAATCTGATCCAATCTGCTCTGCACAGGAAGCTGATCAATAAGACTTCAGGTCAGAGAGAAGATGGCAGCTCTTGGTTAGATCAGGACTTTCTGCAGAGTTCTTCATCTGTGAAGGAGAAGACATCTGAAAGAAGAAACTGGGACTTCCACAAAGCAGCTTTGTTGCTGTGGACCAATCAGCTTCCTGATTCTGCTCCTTCTAGTCTGGAGATGCTCCATTCAGGTGGAGGTGTCCAGATGTTGGACTGCTCCTTTCTCAGTGTAGAACAAAGTGTGTATGAGAGC
>LR738551.1:28429770-28472270 GCA_902685375.1 Neostethus bicornis | reverse complement strand
ACCTTGAACGCATCACGATGAAATGAAAACACTGCGTTCCAAATTATTACGTTTGGATTAAACTCGTGTGTGAAGCTGCGTTCGATGGCATCCGTAACTAACCCCGGATGCCCGAACCACCCCATCTGGTTCCTCTCGACCTGAAGGAGGAGCGGCTCGAAACCAAGCTCCTTCCGGATGGCAGAGCTCCTCACCCGATCTCTGAGTGAGAGCCCAGCCACCCTGCGAGGAAGATCATTTCGGCCGCTTGAACCCGCGATCTCATTCTTTCAGTCACCACCCACAGCTGGTGACCATAGGTGAGGGTAGGAACGTAGATCCTGGTTACCATGGTGAGGGTAGGAACGTAGATCCTGGTTACCATGGTGAGGGTAGGAACGTAGATCCTGGTTACCATGGTGAGGGTAGGAAATAGATCCTGGTTACCATGGTGAGGGTAGGAATGTAGATCCTGGTTACCATGGTGAGGGTAGGAACGTAGATTCTGGTTACCATGGTGAGGGTAGGAACGTAGATCCTGGTTACCATGGTGATGGTAGGAACGTAGATCCTGGTTACCATGGTGAGGGTAGGAACGTAGATCCTGGTTACCACGGTGAGGGTAGGAACGTAGATCCTGGTTACCACGGTGAGGATAGGAACGTAGATCCTGGTTACCATGGTGAGGGTAGGAACGTAGATCCTGGTTACCATGGTGAGGGTAGGAACGTAGATCCTGGTTACCATGGTGAGGGTAGGAACGTAGATTCTGGTTACCATGGTGAGAGTAGGAACGTAGATCCAGGTTACCATGGTGAGGGTAGGAACGTAGATCCTGGTTACCATGGTGATGGTAGGAACATAGATCCTGGTTACCATGGTGAGGGTAGGAACATAGATCCTGGTTACCATGGTGAGGGTAGGAACGTAGATCCAGGTTACCATGGTAAGGGTAGGAACATAGATCCTGGTTACCATGGTGAGGGTAGGAACATAGATCCTGGTTACCATGGTGAGGGTAGGAACGTAGATTGACTTGTAAATCTTGAGCTTTGTTTTTCGGCTCAGCTCTCTCTTTACCACGACGGACCGATGCAGCGTCCTAGTTATTGCTGACGCCGCACCGATCCGCCTGTCGATCTCCCGCTCCATTCTTCCTCCTGTAGGGCAGGACCCTGTCCCTGCCCCGCAGGGGGCATTACATCCTTTTCCGGGCGACGACCATGGTCTCAGATCCAGCAAATCGATCCCGCGAGCCCTGTGAGTTTTATTATTAGGGCTCCAGTGAGGGGCCCCACGAGGGCCAACCAGGGACCTGGTGTCCTCTGCTCCATCCTGTCCAGACTTAATCAGAATAGACCGGATTGGACTGGCCGCCCGTCACCGTGCCAACCAGATGAACCAGGTTTTCAAGCTGGAGGTTGCCCTTGATTCCGACAGGCCATCGGGTACGGGGCTTACTGTACCTCGTGTACCCGCCTCCTGACCATCCTACAAGATGGTTGGCCAGGAGGCGGGCGGAGTTCGTGGTTGAACCAGGGTGTGCGACGTTGTGCAGCCAGGTGGGATACCTTCAACTGGCACGTACGGGCTCTGAACGCCTGGTTAGAGACTCACTGGGGCACCCTGATGGTTCGGAGAACCCTGCTGTTGATGCCATCGATTCTGGTCACCAGAGTCGTTCGGCTTCCTAGACGTGATTGGTCGATCAGGCGGGTGAACGCAGCTTCAGATCATCATCACTAGGAGGAGGCGGTAGACACCTAACCCCCCGTTTCTTCCACCTTTGGTGACAGCCTGCTGCGGTGTGAAGCAGCACAGGGACGTCTCGATGAGGGATGAATGAAGTGTGTAAAAAAAATAAACATCATTCACAAAAAAAGAACCAATCAGGTGGAAATGATACGATGACATCATCCCTCATCGTTTACAGAATAATTTGGAACGCGTCAAACGAAGCGAGCGACAACACAAAGACGGGAATGCTGAGAAATGTCGGGAAAAGATGGAGGAAAAGCAGACGTACCGAGGAACGCTCCGAAGGAGACCCGGCTCAGTCTTGCCCAACGGGTGGGGTGAAAGGTCAGAGAGCAGAACTAAGACATGAAAGCAGCACAGGTTCTGATCTACGGAAAGCCGCCATGGTGATCGTGGTCACCGTGGAAACGGGACTGAAAAACTAACAAAACCTTCTGTTTTTTAAACTTTAATAGAAAACGTTTGAACCTGTTTTTATGAGTTTGCATTGTATGTAAAAACCCGAGCGACCATAGACGTAATCACACTAGACCCAGCATGGGCAAACGATGGCCCGTGGGCCACATACGACCCGTTAAACTTTTGAATCCGGTCCGCCAAACTTGAAAAAATTAAATAAATAAACTTTGTTAATGTTTTATTTTTTCTGTAATTCTGATTTTTTGTCACAAGATGGCGCCAAAGATACACCAACAGAGCTCCCATTAAAATGTGTGTGTCCGTGATGCCCACGCTCTCAAAATAACGCCCATCTAGAAAGTAATCGGGTCCACTACACACACCTAAACAAGCGCGTTAGATTTCAAACTAGTATGCTACTATGGAAAGCCTATGAGGTCACTACACATGCGTGATCTAGCGCACTAGATGTATGTTTTTTACACACTCGCGCGTTCGATTTGAAATTTAACACGTTTGATGTTTAAAAAAAAAGCCAGTCATGAGGAGAGTGATGATGACTTCCTGAAAGATCAGGGACCTTCAAAATAAAATAGATTATTTATTTGATTTTCAGTGTTTAAGGACTCATTTCAAAATAAAAGATTTTGTTTTAATGTATTTTTTCATTTTCATTGGATATTAAAGCCCATGTTTTCTCCACCAATGAGGTGAGGTTACCACACCATGCCATCCATCTGCTCCTGTTCCAGACCCTAATGTTAGACCTCAATGTGGCCCACCAATCAAAAAGTTTGCCCCCCCATGGTCTAGACTTTTCAAACCATCCTCCAATCAGATGTGTGTATTTTAAAGTTAGTGTGAGACGTCAAAGACATTTTATTCTGGAAACAGTTTAAATCCAAGTTATTATTAGGATTTAAAGTGGGCTGCATGTTGGCCTCTCAGCAACAAGGTCAGGGGCTCGAGGGGGGACGAGGCTGATCTTTCTGTGTGTAGTCTGCATGTTCTCCCTGTGTATGTGTGGGTTTTCTCTGGTTTCCTCCAAAAACATACATGTTGGGTTGATTGGCTGCTAGGAATGAGTGTGTGTGTGGATGGTTGTCTGTGTATACGGGACCCTATCACATCACATATCCTGTAGGTGACCTCCATGTTGGTGGTAAAGTCTAACCAGGTCTCTCCTATTGGTGATGTTCCGTCCTGGTGGACCAGTCTGGTTTACTGCTCATGAGAACAATGAGACCATCTCCTCATATGATTCGTCCATACAGATCGGGGGCGGTACCCTCTACCAGGAACCTTTCTACCATACCCTGTGTTTGGTCACGTTTAGGTGCAGGTGGTTCCTTCCACACTGCCTAGTCTCTGCTCCTCTGCTCCGTTCCCCCCACACATGGAGAACCCACATGTAAACAAAGCGGGTCTCCATGGTAACAAAACAAAAAACAGAGATTCATTTTGAGAAAAAAAACAAAAGGAAAAAATAAAAAGATGAAAATGACTGAATTTTTAAAAAATTATATATAAAAAAAATTTATAAAAATGTAAAGATACAAAAAAAAACAAAAATCATAAAAATGTTTTTTTTTATTGAAAAAAAATTCAAACAAAAAAGATTTTTTTAAAGTAAAAATAAATAAATGTATTTTTTATTAAAAAGTTTATAACTTTCTTTTAAACTTTAAGGATTAAAAACGTTTCTAATGAAACACCGCCACCTGCTGGTTGTTTTATTTACTGCTGTCTGTTACCATAGCAACGCGTTTCTAAACGGGCAAACAATGGCTTCCTTTTTATGACGTTTAATGATTTAAATATTTTATTTTTTCAGTTTAATTTTCTGAAGAAAAAAAACTATAATCTGTAAATATGTCTTTGTCTCCCTCTTGTGGTCAGAAAAAAACATTAAAATAAAGTTTAATTTTTAAATGTCTTGTGGTTTTAAAACTTTAAAAAAAAAAAAAAAATAGAATCTTTATTAATTCATTCAAGTTTATAAAATTTTAAATAACACTAACAGATGTACTCAAGACATGGCTGCATGGTGGCTTCACAGCAAGTAGGTCAGGGGTGCCATTCACAGCTGGATTGGTTCTCGAAGCTCACATTCACACACACTCATACCTGACGGTGGAACCTGACTTGTGTATCAGTGGTGCAGTCTGATTGGTTTATAAGAGGCAGCTGGGGTCAGAGGCAGCGGAGACACACAGGGGGAGCCCTGCTGTTGAACTATGGGGTGGTGGCGCGGTCGTGTGTCAGGAGACATTAGAGGTCCGGTGTCTCATTCAGGGACACCTCGGTAAGAATTCTAGGTGGGTGATTGACCCGGAGATCCTCTGGTTACAGGACAATCGCCCCATCCTTTAAGACATCCTGTTGCATTAGGTCGTCTTCCTTCGACCCGGGGTCAGGTCAAGGATCAAACAGCTTCAGACGTAAACCCCGGGTTTAATTTTTAAACCAATAAAAAAGGGAAAAACTACATAAAAATGACTATTTTTAACGTTTTAAATTCAACTTTAAATCACTGCAATTTTTCTTTTCTTTGTCTCCCTCTTGTGGTAAAAAAATGAACTGACGCTTAATTAAAAATCTTATTTATTAATTCATTCATTTTTAAAAATTTAAAAATAGAACTTAGAGAAAAAAACATTTATCATTCATTTTTTTCACAGGAAACAACATTCAGAGTCACTTTGTGTTAAAAAAACAAAGAAAAAGTCGTTTCAGGATGAGTTTTAACTAAACTTTAGTAAAAACATGAAACTTCTTTAGAAGACTTCATTCAACCAAACTGGGCCATCTCCACTTCCTGATGTCTTTATCTCAGGATCAGACACACCTACAGAATCTACTCTGAGTCTGGAATCAGCAACACTTCAGTGACTCCCTGTTTGATCCCGGATCGAGTACAGAATCCTTCTCACTGCATCTCATCGTAACCAGAGGGTCACTGATTCGATCCCACGAAGGTGCAACGACTCTACTCTGAGCTAATCCTGGATGGCAGAGCTCCTCCTTCTATCTTTGAGTGAGAGCCCAGCCACCCTGCAGAGGAAGATCCTGGTTACCATGGTGAGGCTAGGAACGTAGATCCTGGTTACCATGGTGAGGGTAGGAACGTAGATCCTGGTTACCATGGTGAGTGTAGGAATGTAGATCCTGGTTACCATGGTGAAGACCCATGAGGGTAACCCTTGCTTCCTACCTCACCGTGATGAGGGGAGCCAATCACAGGACAGCATCATGGAGACAGTCAAACACACGGCAGCATCATGAGGACAGGTTATCACACACCTGGTTATCATGGTGATGTAAATGGATGTAAATCAAACAGCAGTCATTATTTTAAACACAGTGCGCATGCTCCTACCTGCAAAGTGAATGAGCGAGGCTCCGCGAACCCAGAGTCCTAACACCTGCTCCACATAGAGGTTCAGAGCCGCCATTATGGCATGGCACCATCTGTGGATGCTACTGGAACTGCGGAATGAAGAACTTCCGGGTCTTCAATTTATTTTTTTAATTTTATTCTAGCTTTTTTACCCTTTTTTTTAATAATAATTTTATTTCAATGAAAAACAACAACAATCGTAATGGCATATAAAATTTACTGTGATGAAATGGCGACTCTGAGTGGACACTTTTGGTACTACATACAAATGAAACTTCCGGGAACAGAATGTTTTTTTAATGGGTCTTTTTACCACTTTTTCTCGCATTTTTTGGTTTGTTTTTTACTTTAAAAAATAATTGGCTTCATTAATAAATTTTCATTTTTTACTTTTTTAGAATTTTATTCATATTTTCTTATTTTAAAAAGAAAAACTACAAACATCATGGCGTCGATGTTATTATTTGAAGAAATGGCGGCTCTACGTGGATTGTTTTGGTATTACATTCAGGTTAAACTTTGGGGAAAAAAAATTCTTATTTTATTTTAAAAAATTTTGCTGTTGTTTTCTCACCCAATTTTTTTTTCTAATTTTCCATAAATAAAAGAACCCCAGATAAAATCAAAGCTTAATTAATTTTGTTTGATTGAATAGCAGCTCACTGGAAACTTCCGGACTACAAAAATCACCACTTTCAGGTACCGACTCTTTTTTTTTTTTCCTTAACATCCGGGTCTGAAAACCTCTTATTTGATTTTTTATAATTTTTCCTCTTTTTTTTTTTTTTTTTGGTTGATCTTCTTTACTTTTACTAAATCATTGAGGTAAAAACTGCAAACCTGGCGTCTGCAGTTCATTTTAACACTATCGGACTACATTTAAATGTACTTTCTTCTTTTTTTACTTCTGGGGCCGAAATCTCACATTTATTTTTTGTTTACTTTTTTTTCGTCAATATTTTGTTTTAATGCTAATATTGAAAAAAAAAAAAAAAGACTACAAACAACATGGCGTTAACTTATCACTTTGATGAAATGGCGGCACTCAGCGGACACTTCTAGTACTACATGAGGCAGACCTCATTTTTATTCTTTTTCTGTCCTTGTATATATTTTCAAAAAGACTTTTTTAAAAAAAAGGAATAAATTGACTAAATTATTTAAATAAAATGGCGGCACGAAGTGGAACCTTCTGGTACTACAGCAGATAAAACATATTTTTCGCTTTGTTCTGTTAATATTAAAAAACTACAAACATGGCGTCAATCCTTTACTTTTCCGTGAAAAAGCGACGCTTAGTGGGATTCTTAGGTACTACAGAAGGAATAATTTTTTGTACTTTAATTTTTTTATTTTTTATTTGCAAATTTCCAAAAAATAAAAAAAAACAGAATGTAATAAATACATAAATAATAATCAGTCAGATTAATTTAAAAATGAATGAACATTTAAAACTATTCGTAAATCATCCAGCAGGAGGAGCCCTTCTCTCATTTATTATGAGGGAATGCTTTTTGTTTTCAGGTCTTATTTTGCACAAGGATCTCATTGACACACACACACACACACACACACACACACACACACACACACACACACACACACACACACACACACACACATTCTACACCATAGATTCAACATCATCAATAATACGTCGTGGATACTGATATTCTATACCAGTAAATGATGCTGCACATTTAGCTTTAGATTTATTCATTGATTTACTATAAAGTGTAGGCCCGTCCTCATGTCTGGTCATTTGTGAACAGATATAACAGTTAGATTTATTTTTGTTTTTAAAGATGGTATATACATAGCGATACCAAATATTTCTGAGGAATGGATGAGCATGTGTAGTGTTTACAGGTTGTAGGTGAAAGCCGTCATGGCTCCATCTCCGCTTCCTGCTCCTCACTTGAGAATCACCTGTAGGTTGTGAGAGAAACTGGAGACACAGAGCAACCAGGAAAAGTCTCTGGCAAAATCAAAATAAGCCACAATAAATAGGGCCTAGTTTAGCTGATTTCTTCACTGCTTTGAGACGCTGGCCCCTATTGGCTACCAGCTCCTGTGTTACAGACTTTCACTGCTACCCCCGTCTGTCGTTGTGGCTCAAGCAATAGTTGAACTTTCTTGCAGTGGCTCTGATGTATCCAGGAGGGCCTCTCAGTGATTTTCAGTGCTGTGGGTGTAGTCAGCAGAACTTGATGAGGTCCCTCCCATCGTGGCGAGCTCCAGTTTCTTCTCAGCAAAACCTTTATCAGGACCAAAACCTTGGGCAAATCTTGTCCTGCAAAACAGAATAAAAACTAGTGTTTCAGCCATCCAGATGATTGGTTATTTGCTTCCTGATTAGTTTTAAACAATTTGCTCATCCATTCTGTTAAAGTATTTTCAGTCTTACTTTTAGCTTCTTAAGCTGAAAATCCAAACCTCATAAACTTCAAGATATAATCTGATTTAATAAATGATTTAATAGATGCTTTACTACTGTAAGTGAATCACAATGTTTAACAGGATATGTTTCTATCTATTTTCAAATCAGACCAACTGTTACTAAACAGTACTTTACTCCTTGTGCCAATGAAAACTTAAAAAAAAAAAATCACCTCTCCTTGGTCTTAAGTGACCTTGACTGTTATATTTATAGCAGATCAAACATGATCGACAAAAACTTTTTTGTCAAAGTAAAATGGACTAATTAAATAAACTATCTCTCCTCTTGAGCGATGGGTAAGTCCCATGGCTCACTATAGCTACAGTTTTAAATTACATCTGGTCTATCTGTATGTATGGTGATCTCATGCCTGATAAAGATTCCAGTGCTCTCAGTACTGCATAAAGTTCTGCTATTTGTGCTGAACTGTTTTAAATTTAATTATTTGTTTCTGTAGTCACAGCAATTCCAAACCAGAGGTGTCAAAAGTACCAACATTTTCTACTCAAGTAGAAGTATAGATACCGAGTTAAAAAACTACTTTAGTAAAAGTAGAAGTATCAACTGAAGTTTTTACTCAAGTAAAAGTAAAAAGTAACCTATTTTAAAACTACTTAAAGTAAAAAAGTAAAAGTAATTTTCAGAAAAAAGGAATATTATTAACAAAAGCGTATGAACATATTTTTTTAACTATTATCACATGCTTTAAGGAGCAGAAAATATGATAATAAATGAAAGTGTTTTGGTGAAACTTTATGAATCAGAAACATTTATTTCTTAATAATCTTTATTGGAAATCGATTAATGAACACAATCAAATGTATTAACATAAGCAGGGCATTATGTAACGTCCCTTCAGCTACCAAGCTTCACTCTGCATCACCTAATTTAACCAACTTCAGCAGACACAAACACACTCAATGTAAAAAAAACACACACACACTCAATGTAAAAAAACACAAACACACTCAATGTAAAAAAAAAGAAAAAAAAACACAAACACATTCAATGTTAAAAAAAAAAAAAATAATAATAATAAAAATAACCAAAAGGCTTTTTTAAGGCAGGTAGTTTTCAAAGTTCTTTGAGGCAATAATGAATAGTCTTTAACAAGTTTCTAAGGTTGGCAGTGCCACATAGGTGTCCCCTCCTGCATGACACCTGGAAAACAGCAGGGGGGAGGGTATGTGTGCATGCATGCGCACGTGCTGTGTGTCATGTGTTGAAGTGATGAAGCAAGAGGAAGTCGTATTGAGATTGCGTTAGCTCTCCTCATCCAACCACATTCAAATCAAATGGCGCGATTGATCCGGATTGATTTTTATTGACTTTTTTCTTTATTTTTAACGGCGACAAAAATACAAATTAGCAACTACTTTTTATAAAAAATAACAAAGTAAAAGTACAGATAATTGCATAAAAAAAAGTAGTGAGTAAAAGTAAAAAGTAGACAAAAAAAAAATATTACTTCGTTAAAGTAAAGATAACAAGATTTTCTACTTGAGTAAAGTAATGAAGTAGTTCTACTTCACTACTTTACACCTCTGATCCAAACTAATGCTTCCTAAAGTTATCTTTTGTAGCTGAAGCATCAACAAAATGAACAGAAGTAATCATATACTGTATGTATACAGTATACATACAGTATATGTATACTGTATATACATATACAGTATACATATACTATATGTATATATATATACAGTACCTTTGGAGGTACTGTTTACCTTCAAAGGTAAATCCGACAAACACTGCGTCTGGATGTAAGGGAACAGAGAAAATGCATTGCTTAGAAAATCTTTTTGTCTGAGGTTGGTTAAGCTATGTTTGTGGATCAGGTACATTAGGCACTACATGTTTGTAGTGTTATTTATTAACCTAAGTTCATGAACTGGTCTTCATTTTCCAGTAGTGCTTTCTGAACTGGGAAAATGGGTGTATCATAAACTCCATCTGTGGTTTTTCTCAGTACTCCTTCTTCAGTCATGTTGTTTATGACTGGCCTAATCCCCTCAATGGCTTCTGGTTTCTAAAGATACAACCTACTTTTCAGTCTGTAGGATGAAGTCAAAGTCCTTTGTCAACCCGACATCAGTGGGTAAACACAGCTAAAATTCAGAGAGGACCTTGGTTAATTCTGGACGGTCAGAAATCTGGACCATAGTGTGATCATTTTCTGTGGATCATCTAACATCTACATTTCAGAGTAAACTTGTACCAGAACAGTTTGACCAAATCTAAGGCTCTGTTTTACTTCAAGCTTTTACAGTTTATTCCTTCATTTAATATTGTTTTGCTATTTTTATTAATTTGATTTTCCTTGTTTGAGGTAATAGTTTTACAAACTTGTTTTAATATTAAAAACTGGTATCATAACCCGGCTTTCTGAGTCCCAAAAATTAACCTGGCCGGGGTAAATTTTATAAACACTATATGGACAGTTGGTCAGTGAGATGATGAGTCAGTTTTTACAGATCTGCCTGCTTCTTTCTATTTTAATTTTTGTCTATTTATCCAGTTCTGAGATCTCTAAAGTCACTTATTCCTCCTGTTTCTGTTTGTTTCATTTTATTTGTTTATTTTCACTACAATTCCAGTGAAGGAGTTCTCTGGCATGAGACGTAGGAGAAGACACTGATCGGGCCTTCTACTGTGTGCTAATCACACAGTGAAATCAGTCTTCAGAGATGAAACCCATTCTTTATCTTCAAGTCACCAGTATGTCGTTCTTCACAGGCAGAACAATAACTGGTGAGATTCTGCTAGAATCTTTAACACTAACAAGACTGAAATTTTGGATACTCCTTCAAGGACTACAGTGGGTCGTTTGACCCACTACCCTGGAATGTAATGGCTGAGTAGTCCCTGTTGTTATTCTAATGTACCACTAGTGGCAGGCATCCACATCCTGGGAGTACAATGCAAAGTGTGAAATGTTTGTGTGAAAATGTAAAAAATTAGTGTGAAAATTTTGTAGCTTTGGGTTTTCTAGACATTTGGCTTGAATGGTCAAATAGCAGCTTGGGCTAACGTGTGTGCTGGCACTGTTGTCTGAGCTTTCCCAAAAGCAGGCATAATTTCTGAGGAGCCGTTCGGTACAGAAAGTGACTGACAGCGAGGAAAGTGAACCTGCGAGGTTGGATTTAGAGCAGCTGTTAGATTCTGAAACAGAGGATGAGGACTTGGATGGATTTGATAAATGACTTTATGACGACTGTAAATAATATATATATATTTTTTTTTTCTGCGCTGGACCTGACAGGAATTACCAAGGAGAGGGGCGTGGGTAGGTGGGGTGAAAAAGAGGAGGGATAGGGTACAGAAGAAGAAGAAGAGAGGGGGAGAAAGTAAAAAGAAAATCTGAAGTTGTAGTATTCTGCATCACAACCAACCTGCTGGATTATCTGAGGGAAAAAAAAAAAAAAAAAAAAGTACAAACAAGAGTTTAAACCAGTGATAAAACTGACACATACAACAAAACCTTCTACAGCAAATGATGTACAACACAAACACGTTACTAGAGTTATAATAATATTGGTTGAAAGCAAGGAACATAGCTTACAGTAAACAGAGTGATATAGTGTGCGAGTGTAAGTGAAAGTACATGCATGCTGCCGATGTGAACCATGTGCTTATTAGGACCAACGGATTGTCCCCAGCCCCAAAGGATTGGAACGAGGGAGGCAGAGACACACGCTACCCGGGCCCACGCCCATCCAGATCCCGGGACCCCGAAGCCGGGCCGGGCCGAGGAGCCGCCCACCCACCCAGCAAGGCGCATAGAGAAACCCCTGCCAGGGCCACTCCAGCACCAAGGAGCACGGGCCTCCCCGATGCCAGGACCCACAGGCCTCGGGGCAGATGCGGCAACCGTACCCCACGGCCCTAGGCGAGCCCAGGGGTGACAGAAGTCAAGGCCCGGACCGAGAGGGGAGCACTCACCCCAAGGGCCCAGGGACCCGACAATCCCCGAGCCGGGGCTCAACCGGGGGCCCAGCAGGGCCAGGCTACCCCACATGCAGCCGCCACAGCCCAACACACAGCCAGGTGCCCGACCCAGGCAGCCCAAAGACCACCTCTGCACACCTAATGTCCCTCTTGTCCCTAATGTCCCTGTAAATAATATTTAAATAAAGACAAACAAACTCAGTTTTAGTCCTGAATTATTTTAAAATACACACACTTGTCTGCTTGTGTGTGTGTTGTTGTAAGGCAGACGTACGTAGTAGAGGATACGTATATAAAACCCACATCCTATCATCAGGTGTGCCTTATGTGTGTGTTAAATACAGAGCACAAGAAACTGGGACTGCGCTTTTAATACAGTGCATCTCGTGAAAACAAGATATGTTTAAAATAAGCAATAATCAATTATCCAAAAGTATTAAAACTTTTTCCACAAGGTGGATACTGTGTATAATTTTAGAGGATGTGATTTGTTTAAAAGATCAATGTAAGAACAAATATAAATAAAAAAAAAACATTGTGTTTCAGTTGTTGGTTTAAATCTTTGGAATAACTTTGATCAGGAGTTAAAAGAATGTAAACATTTCAACAGTTCAGTACTTTATACAAGAAAAATATAAAAAAATTCTATGTGGAAAAAGAACGTTAATAAAGATAAATACTTGAAGTTTTTTGTAAACTGCTATAATGTGGATTTTTTTGCTTATTTTTAAAGAGTCAGCAAACCCCTAAGTTAAAATGTAAATGTGTAAAAGCAGGCATCATAAGCTCCGCCTTCAGCCTACTCCTTTTTCAGATCTTGTACATTTTGTTTTCTTCTTGTACTTTAAGAAAATGTTTTAATGTCTGAAAAAAAAACCTTGAAACTTGAATCAGAGCTAAGAGTTGAACAAGTGCAGGAGAACTTACGAGAGGTTGCAAAGTTTGGAACATTTTCAATGTTATATTTTTACGCCCGTTTTTTCAATTCAATTCAATTCAATTTTATTTGTATAGCCCCAAATCACAGAATGTCCGTCTCAATGGGCTTCACAAGAAAAAGAGGAATGTATAAACACAAATGCACAACAAGAAAAATAACTAACAAATGCAAACTAAACCAGACTAGCACATTTATGCACTCTTTTATTTGCTTTTATTTTACTTCTACTGTATTTATGTTTAATTGAGAGATTAAAAATCTTAATGGTGAGAATCAGGTTTGGACCTCCAAAATAAAAGACGTCTGACTGAATCAGGAAAGTTGGACTGTTTACAAAGAAACAATAGACAAATGTTTTTACACAGTCTAAAGGTTGAAGAAAAAAATCAACACATTCTACAGAGTTATTTTCATTTTAGAGTCTCATTATCAGTTCCCAGTGTAACCCTAACCCTCTCCCTGGATGCTGTCATGGTAGCTTCCATTTACACAGTGCTTTAAACTGTCTTCAGTAAACAACAAGTCAAAATCCTTCAGAAAGATTTGAGTCTGACCAGTCAGACCACATTTTATCAGAATGAAGCTGGTGATTCACTAAAAATAGAAAGAGATAGAAATGTTCATCTGTTTCCCTCTAAGACGTTAAAATGTTTTTTTCATTGAACCAATCAAACAACATTCCACTGGCTGCTGGAACATTCAGTTCAGTTTTTTTTTCATTTTAAAATTCCCCACAGTAAATTCTACAATCTGTTTTTTCTGTGTTTACCAGCTCACAGCATCGGCTGACTGATCAGTTTTAAACAGTGATACCAGAGTATTACTAGAACATCACAGAACAGTAATGATGGGGTATTACTACAGTATCAATGAAGAACAGAAATGATGGATCATCACACACATACTTACACATGTACAATCAATCCATTGCTGTAACACTGATGACAAAGAATCACTTCAGAATAAAATACTGATATAAAATGGTGATGATAGGATAACACCACACCAGAAATAAAACACACAGTGATGTTAGAATCTCTTTAAAGAGACTAAATACACTTTAGTCTGTAACAGAGGTAGAGGGGGAGGCGATAGCTCAGTGGTAGAATGTTCGCCTTTGGACCGAAGGTCGCCGGGTCCAATCTCAATCCCACTGAGCTCATGTCCAGGTGTCCTTCGGGAAGACACCTAAGCCCCCATTTCTCCCGCCATCGGCGCTGTCCTAGATCAGATGGGGTGGTTGGGGCATGTGGTCGAGATGCCTTCCATGTGCCTCGCTGGTGAGGTGTTTTGGGCACGTCCCACCAGGAGGAGACCAAGAGGCAGACCCCGGACCCGCTGGAGAGACTATGTCTCACAGCTGGCCGGGGAATGAATCTGGATCAGGATCAGCCTGGGTGAGAGAAGTCTGGACTTCCCCTCTGAGGCTGTTGCCCTGGCAACCTGGCCGAGAATAAGAGTACGACAATGGAACAGAAAGAGATGAAGGTGTTTCAGGAAAACAAGCTGGAAGAGTTCATGTTCAATGCCAGAGCTTCTGCTGATAAAATCAGACTTGAAATCCTGGTCAAAGTGAGGACCAAGATCTCCCTGGGGGGTCAGACTCCTCTGGAGGATCTGGATATAAAACAGCTTCATAAAACACATTGTCTTTTTTTTCCTGCTCGATCAGTTTGTTGGAACATGAATCCTCTGCAGCTCCTCCTACCTGTCCTCCCTCCATCACAGGTAGAAATGTGTTTCATTCCAGGAAACAGCTCACCTGTGAGTCAGTCTGTGGACTGGAGAGTCTTCTCTCAACAAACTGTAAGTCTGAACCTTTTTTTTATTTGGAATAATTGTGATGATGAACTTAAATTATGTTTCAATCTTTTCTGTTTAAAGAAGAAATTGAAGTTATTATTGCTATTATTATTTTATTGCTTAAAAACTATGCAAGTCTTGATGGTTAAATTCAAGCTTATATATAATGATTTTAAAGTAACAATTGTATTACTTTTTAATCTGATGTTTTAATTTTCATTTTATGTTTTATGATGGATTTCTGAATATTTACTTATATGTTTTTGCTTTCATGGTGATTTGTTAAAAGTGTCGGAGAAATAAGCGTTTGCTTCAGCCGATACCTTTTTTGGTCCTTTGGTAAAATATAATTTTTCTTTCTTTAATGTGAAATTACACTGTGACCATAATAAATAAATAAATAAATAAATAAATAAATAAATAAATAAATAAATAAATAAATAAATAAATATTGATCCATCATCGGGAAATTTGTATGGTGCATCAGGTTCCCGCTGCTCTCATTTCTTTTCTGATCGCTCTGAAAGATCAATACTTCCTCTGATCGGGAACAACTTATCTCACCATCAGACTTCTCCCCACTCGTCATCACGTCATCACAGAACCAGTCGAACCAGTCTGATAGAATTTATCTTCTTCACAAACAAACTGCAGCTTCAATCAAACAACATTCCACTGGATGCTGGAACATTCAGTTCTAGTTAAAATGTTTCCATTTTAAATCCACTTTCTTAAATCTATGTTTTTATTCTGATAAATGTTTAAATTTGTATTTATTTAATATTTTATGTTGTTTTTAAATATTACTCTATTTCTTTATATTTTTAAATGTGACCTTGAACACCTAGAAAGACGCCTTAGAAATAAAATGTATCATTATTATTATTATTATTTCCTGCAGTCACACACTCTAAAACACACACCTTGTTATTTTAACTGTAGAACTGATTGAGGATTAATTGGTAGAGGTCGGTAAATGTGGAAGACCAGAAACATTTGAGGAATTGTAAGTTAAAACAAGGAGTCTCACCTCTTCAACTAGTTCTACCATAAAGTGTCAGAGGAAGACCTTTAAATGGTTTCAAAGCAGCAGATGATGGAAAGGATGACTTCAGATTATCTTTATGTGACCAGACCGCCGGTTCTGGACAACCGGCACCTCCTCGTCCTGGTCCGCAGCATTTATGGGCCCATTCCTCGTCACGGGTCCACCCAATCATAAATCCATTCGTCATCCTGGGTTCTCCCAATCACAGGCCCATTCCTCGTCCCGGGTCTTCCCTTTATGGGCCCACTCATCCAAACCGCTGACTGCTGGAACCTTGCTGCATCCTCTTCGGTCACACCAACTATCTTCATGTCTTCCTTCACTGTATCCATGAACCTCCTCTTTGGTCTTCCTCTAGTCCTCTTTCCTGGTGGTTCCAAACCCAGCATCCTTCTTCTGATGTACTCTCTCTCTCTCCTCTGTACATGTCCAAACCATCTCAGTCTGACCTCTCTGACTTTAAAACCTCTAACATGTGCTGTTCCTCTGATCCTGTCCATCCTGGTCACTCCCAGAGAGATCCTCAGCATCTTCATCTCTGATACAAACATCTCTGCTTCCTGTCTTTGAATCAGTGACACTGTCTCTAGACCAATCAGCATGGCCGCTCTCACCACACTGTCTCTAGACCAATCAGCATGGCCGCTCTCACCACAATTTAAATAAATAAAATGTTTTAAAAATATTTTAAAATAATTAAATCATTATTTATTTAATTAATATGTATTAAATATTATAAATTATATTAATGGTTTATATAAATAATTATCACGGTTAAAAAAATTAAGACAGTTAAAACATGCAAAATAAAACTGTAAAAAGCATGAATAAAATAATAAAATACCTGCTACATTCAGATGAATGATGTGTGTTTCCTCTGCAGCTAGAAAGTGTGTGTGAGCTGATGTGGATTCAGCATCATGGATCTGGACGAAGAGGAAGGAGTCCCCCTCTCTAAACCCACTCAGAGGTCAGATGATCATCTCTAACTGTTCATGACTCTTCTCCATGTCAGAGACCAGTACTCACATCAACAAACATCTGGATTCACAGAAACCAGCCAGACCCAGAGGTCCTCAGAGTTCTAGATGGTTCATGTTTAGTCCTGACTCTAGACACCAGCAGGAGGCCGGTCCCAGAGGTCCTCAGAGTTCTAGATGGTTCATGTTTAGTCCTGACTCTAGACACCAGCAGGAGGCCGGTCCCAGAGGTCCTCAGAGTTCTAGATGGTCCATGTTTAGTCCTGACTCTAGACACCAGCAGGAGGCCGGTCCCAGAGGTCCTTAGAGTTCTAGATGGTTCATGTTTAGTCCTGACTCTAGACACCAGCAGGAGGCCGGTCCCAGAGGTCCTCAGAGTTCTAGATGGTTCATGTTTAGTCCTGACTCTAGACACCAGCAGGAGGCCGGTCCCAGAGGTCCTCAGAGTTCTAGATGGTCCATGTTTAGTCCTGACTCTAGATACCAGCAGGAGGCCGGTCCCAGAGGTCCTCAGAGTTCTAGATGGTTCATGTTTAGTCCTGACTCTAGACACCAGCAGGAGGCCGGTCCCAGAGGTCCTCAGAGTTCTAGATGGTTCATGTTTAGTCCTGACTCTAGATACCAGCAGGAGGCCGGTCCCAGAGGTCCTCAGAGTTCTAGATGGTTCATGTTTAGTCCTGACTCTAGACACCAGCAGGAGGCCGGTCCCAGAGGTCCTCAGAGTTCTAGATGGTTCATGTTTAGTCCTGACTCTAGACACCAGGAGGAGGCCGGTCCCAGAGGTTCTCAGAGTTCGAGATGGTTCATGTTTAGTCCTGACTCTAGACACCAGCAGGAGGCCGGTCCCAGAGGTCCTCAGTGTTCTAGATGGTTCATGTTTAGTCCTGACTCTAGACACCAGCAGGAGGCCGGTCCCAGAGGTCCTCAGAGTTCTAGATGGTTCATAAGGTACTAGCATATCACAGATGTAATACGCTTCTTAAATCTAGTTTACGATTCTCTCATTTCTCCAGATTAATGTAATCACACTTTTCTTCTAACACAGCTGCCAATGTTGCATGCCTTCCGTGGGAATGTCTTTCCATGTAACTATTTTTTTTTACAGACAACTTCAGAGTAAACTTTCAGACATTGGTGATGAATGAAAATGATTTGGTCCAAGAAATGTTGAATCCTCTGTTCTCCTTAGTTATTTTTTATTATTATTTTCTTTAATAAAGGGAGTGTCTTATAAACCTTTTGGTCTTTTTCTTTTTGGAGAAAAAGAGAAAATAGTCGATCATCCAGCTGCCACCTGCCTGGCATTCCACCCTGCTGATAGAAACGTGTGTTACAGGATATGACGCAAATCTACTTGACAAAAATGTTGAAACCAAATATGTTTCTACACATTTTAACGGAATGGAAACTTTGATAATATGTGTGTCGTGTAACAATGTTCTTAAATATTGAATGTTTTAACAAACTGGAATAAAATGTTTTCTAAAGAATCTAAACATCTGGATTCACAGGAACCAGCCTCGGCCTGGATCTGGACCAGGATCTGAACCCAGCTGTGTGTCTATGAGGAGTGACCGGTCAATGTATCATCCTATTGACTTTAAATCAGATCCAAACAGGTAATAAAAGTTTAAATATCTGTAGGTTTGTTCGTTCTTTTTAAAGTTGTGTTTTTATGATGGAATGTCATTAATAAAATAATTAAAATAAAAGATAAAAAATATAAAATACCAAAACAATTCATGAACAAAAGCTCAAAGCTGGAAAATATAAAAGAAATTATAGAAGAATTTAATCATTATTTTGTTAATGTAGGAAATACCTTGGCTGAAAGTATTGAGAAGCATAACATAAGTCCAAGTGATGCTGTAAACAGAAATCCTTTTACATTTTATTTAAACCCAACAAATGAAAATGAAATAATTAAAATAGTAAAGCAATTTAAATCAAAAACATCTAAAGATACACTTAACATTGATATGAATTTAATAAAGAATACAATAGAACATATTGCACAGCCTCTAACATATATTTGCAATAAGTCTTTTCAAATCGGTAAATTTCCTGAAAAAATGAAAATAACTAGAGTTATTCCAGTCTATAAAAATGGCAATAAACAATTATTTTCAAATTATCGGCCTATATCCATACTTCCACAGTTTTCAAAAATAATAGAAAAAGTATTTGTAATAAGATTAGATAAATTTATAGAGAAACACCAGCTCCTTAGTGACAAACAATATGGGTTTAGACAAAACCGATCCACTAATATGGCTGTTACAGAACTAATAGAAAATATTACTACATCAATAGACTCAAATAATTATGGCATCGGTATTTTCATAGACCTTAAGAAAGCTTTCGACACCATAGATCATAATATATTACTGAGCAAACTAGACAGATTTGGTTTTCGAGGAGCTGCATATACATGGCTTCAGAGCTACTTAGAAAATAGATATCAATATGTACAAATAAAGGAGGAAAAATCTGATTTATTAAAAGTCATATGTGGAATTCCACAAGGCTCAACGCTGGGGCCTAAACTCTTTATCCTGTACATCAATGATTTGTGTTACACATCCAAACTAATAAATTATGTACTGTTTGCAGACGACACTACTCTTTACTTTTCAGGAAAAGACCTGAACCAAATGATACAATCAGTTGAAAGAGAATTGAGTAAAATAAAAATATGGTTTGACATAAATAAATTATCATTAAATATTGAAAAAACGAAATTTATAGTATTTACAAAATTAAAAGTACCTAAACAAATTCAAATTATGCTTAATAACACCCCATTGGAACGAGCTTACGACAGTAAGTTCCTTGGAATGATTATAGATCACAAATTAAGCTGGAAATCACACATAAATTATACAAAAAATAAACTGTCTAAAGTAATAGCAATCATTTATAAATTCAGATTTGTCCTAAATAAAAACAGTTTGTTTATGTTTTATAATACATTAGTACTTCCATATATAACTTATTGTATCGAGATTTGGGGAAATACGTACAAAACTAACACAAAACCAATTTATATTTTACAAAAAAAAGCAATACGAGCAATAACATTCTCATCTTATAATCAACCTACCAATAATCTATTTATAAATTTAAAAACATTAAAGTTCTATGATTTAGTGGAATTACACACTTTAAAATTTATGTTTAAGATAAAAAAAACCATGATGTCAAACTCTCTACAAAATATGTTTATTATTAGGAAAAGTCCATACGAACTAAGAGGAAATGATGTGTTCATTAAAAATAAATTTAGAACAAATGTTAAAAAATTCTGTATTTCTATTAAAGGTGTGGATCTTTGGAATAATTGTAATGATGAACTTAAATTGTGTTTAAATCTTTTATGTTTAAAAAAGAAATTTAAGTTATTAATACTTAAAAAATATGCAAGTCTTGATGGTTAAATTCAAGCTTCTATAAAAAGTAAACAATTATGATGTGTTATGATTATGTTATATGTTATGATGTGTTATGATTATGCTATGATGTATTATGATATTACAAAGTATTATGTTATGCGTTATAACAATTATGATGGCTTAGTATTTACTTATGTCTTTTTGCTTTTATTATGACATTAAAAAAAAAAAAAAAAAAAGGGTCGGCGTAATAAGCGTTTGCTTCAGCCGTTACCTTTTCGGTCCTTTGCTGGAATATGGTTGTTTTCTTTATTTCATTGATATGAGGTTGCACTGTGACCGAAATAAATAAATAAATAAAAAATGATATTAAATATTGAATAAATGTTGAAAATTATAACCACTAATACAATGTTTTTAAAGAATCTAAACATCTGGATTCACAGGATCCAGCCCCGGCCTGGATCTGGACCAGGACCTGAACCCAGCTGTGTGTCCATGAGGAGTGACCGGTCAAAGGGCTTCATAGAAGAATTTAAATCAGATCCACAGAGGTAATAAAAGTTTATTATCTGTAGTTTTGTTCTGACTTTTTAAAGTTGTTGGTCTATGCCAGGATCCAGCAACATAAAACGTTGAGCCATTTTAGACCAAAAAACAAATATGTGACCCCCCCCCCCCCCTTTACAGAATCAGCTGCACGTCACAATTAAGGAAAAAATGAGTTATCTATATGGCCTTGTCGATGACAAAATAAGCTTTCCAATGATGAAAAATGATATTTTTGTGACAAAAAATGACAGAGTTTACTACTATATTCTGCATGTTTACAAACGGACGTTTTTTTGTTGACACTTTTTTGCGGATGCACAAAAGTCACGAGCTAATAAGCAAACCCAGTAGTGCGCATGTGACTTAAAAGCCAGCAAAAACAGGTCGGGGTAGCCTTCTTGTGTCCTAAATTATTCAAATGAACTATTAATGATGTTAAAGTACGTATTTAATAATGAAAGATGGAATTCCCCTTTTATTTTGAAAGGTATTAAGCCTGTATACTGGTCTGAGCCCTTTGCTGTTTGCTATGGTGATGGACAGGCTGACAGACGAGGTCAGACAGGAATCCCCATGGACAATGATGTTTGCAGATGACATTGTGATCTGTAGTCAGAGGAGAGAAGAGGTGGAGGAAAAGCTGGAGAGGTGGAGGTTTGAAGATTAGTCAGAGTAAGACAGAGTACATGTGTGTGAATGAGAGGGATCCAAATGGAAAAGTGAGGTTACAGGGAGAAGAGAGAAAGAAGGTGGAAGATTTTAAGAATCTAGGATCAACAGTCCAGAGCAATGGAGAGTGTGGAAAAGAGGTGAAGAAGCGTGTGCAGGCAGACTGGAACGGGTGGAGGAAAGTATCATGTGTGATGTGTGAACGAAGAGTTTCAGATAAAATGAAAGAGAAAAATGTACAAAACCGTGGTGAGAGCGGCCATGCTGATTGGTCTAGAGACAGTGTCACCGAGGAAAAGACTGGAAGCAGAGATGTTTGTAGCAGAGATGAAGATGCTGAGGATCTCTCTGGGAGTGACCAGGATGGACAGGATCAGAGGAACAGCACATGTTAGAGGTTTTAAAGTCAGAGAGGTCAGACTGAGATGGTTTGGACATGTGCAGAGGAGAGAGAGAGAGTACATCAGAAGAAGGATGCTGGGTTTGGAACCACCAGGAAAGAGGACTAGAGGAAGACCAAAGAGGAGGTTCATGGATACAGTGAAGGAAGACATGAAGATAGTTGGTGTGACCGAAGAGGATGCAGGAGACTCATTACATGTGTCATGAGGCTAAGCACATGACATCTCCTGCTGCTGCAGCTGTGCATCTGAAAATGCAAGTGCAGTAGCCTACTAGCAGCTAGGCTACTAGTCTAGTAGGCTAGGCTACTAGCGGCTAGTGGTAGTAGAGCTAGTCACTAGTAGTGGTATTAGCCGCCAGTAGAGCTAGTTGCTAGTAGCTGTCTGCATGTTCTATTGCCAGTATTGTTTTTGGTGAACGTATACTGCCATACTGGTGATACTCTTTCAGTTTTCTGGGTTTTTTTCTGTACATACTGTTGTATTTTGTTGTAAATAAAATTCAGGATTTTAGATATTAATATTACTCTACAGCGTCATTTGTATAAATTTGTAGCAAACTAAGATAAAAATTTTCGGTTTGCAAAAAAAGTCCAATTTTGTGTTAAAATGTCACCAGAAGGAAACATTTAACAGGGATTCAGTTTTTCTGAGATCCTAGCAGATCTCCATCTTTATGAAGTCCTAAACTTGGCATTAGATTAGAATGACTTTATTGATCCCACACTTGGGAAATTTGTGTGTTACAGCAGCAAACAAGAAAAAAATAGACAGTATATATACAAGAAGAAAAATAAAAAATAATAAAATAGAAGGAATAATGTGACAAAACATTGAGGTCAATACAGACTGAAAGTAAATAAGGAGGTAAAAAAAAAAACAAACAAAAAAAAAGGCATCCCTGCTGTTTGGAAATGCGATCCGCTTCTTAAAGCTAGTTTGTGAGATTAATGTAATCACACTTTTCTTCTAACACAGCTGCCAGTGTTGCATGCCTTCCGTGGGAATGTCTTTCCATGTAACTATTTTTTTTAACAGACAACTTCAGAGTAAACTTTCAGACATTGGTGATGAATTCAAATGATTTGGTCCAAGAAATGTTGAATCCTCTGTTCTCCTTAGTTATTTTTTATTATTATTTTCTTTAATAAAGGGAGTGTCTTATAAACCTTTGGGTCTTTTTCTTTTTGAGAAAAAAGAGAAAATAGTCGATCATCCAGCCGCCACCTGCCTGGCATTCCACCCTGCTGATAGAAACGTGTGTCACAGGATATGACGCAAATCTTCTTGACAAAAAAGTTGAAACAAAATAGTGGAAACGTTGATAATATCTGTGTCGTGTTTTTCTTCCTACAAAAAACATAAATACAGTATTTATATCTTTTCACCATTTATTTCATTTTCAAACATTTTTAAAAAGCTCCAGGGAGCCACCAGAGCTGCACTACAGTGTAACTATGTTAATAAATAAAATGTTTTCTAAAGAATCTAAACATCTGGATTCACAGGAACCAGCCTCGGCCTGGATCTGAACCCAGCTGTGTATCCATGAGGAGTGACCGGTCAATGGATATTATTGTTGGGTTTAAATCAGATCCAGAGAGGTAATAAAAGTTTAAATATCTGTAGTTTTGTTCATTCTTTTTAAATTTGTGTTTCTAAGATATTAAATATTGAATAAATGTTGAAAATTATAACCAATAATAAAATGTTTTTAAATAATTTAAACATCTGAATTCACAGGAACCAGCCTGGACCAGGATCTGGATCTGGACCTGAACCCAGCTGTGTATCCATGAGGAGTGACCGGTCAATGGATATTATTGTTGGGTTTAAATCAGATCCAGAGAGGTAATAAAAGTTTAAATACTCTAGTTTTTTTTTTTCTGTATTTTTAAAGTTGTTTTTCTATTTTAATAAATAATAACTATTAAAACTAATAATAAAATGTTTTCTAAATAATCTAAACATCTGGATCCACAGGAACCAGTCTGGATCTCAGAGTTGTTTTTTTTTTTTTTTTTTGGTGTAGTTTGTTTTACTTTTTCATTGGATTTAGAAAGTTTAAACATTTTGAAATTATTTTTGGGGAATTTTTGTCTTTTGTTAAAAAAGTGCTTTTAAATAAAAAAGTCAGGTCTCTGAAAAAATACAACTTCAGAATTAAAAGAGGTTAAAAAGTCTTTTTATTTAGTTTTTTTCTGTAAATACTACTGACTACATTAAAAAAAACATTTTTATAATAATAAAAATAATAAATTATATTTAAAAGCACCTTCCAGGACCTGAGGTCGCTGTACAGTTCATAAGATATCAATAAACCAGAAATCAGAAATAAAATAACAAGAAAAATAGATTAAATAAAATAAATAACAATAAAACAAAACTAGAAACAGATCAAAACAAAGCAGAGCAAAATGAATCAATAAATAAATCTGGATTAACTGTATGATTTCCTGAAAAGATGAGTTTTTAGGCTGGATTTAAATGGATGAATGTTTCTTTTATTTATTATTATTATTATTTATTCATTCATTCCAAAACTAAACATCTGAATTCACACTGTAAGAACAACCTTTTTTTCTTCAACTCCTGAAGATTCACATTTAAAACACACTATCTTTTACTGCATCAACTGTTCCAGGAGCTCTATCCAGCTTCTCTTGGGTCAGCCACCTGCTGTTTGAAGGTTTATTAGAGGAGATAAAAATAAAAGAACAAATTGGCTGCATATCTGTGTTTATCTGGAGCATACCTGGGACTTGTTTCCCGTGCCTGATCCTAACTTCACTGCACTGAAGGGTTGGATTGATTTAAAGATCTGTTGGTACATCCATACCCCTTTGTTTGTTTGTTTGTTTTTTTAAGAGCCTGCGGTGGGAGGGAGGGTTTTATGTTTTGATTTATTTTTCTCTACTTTGTCATTTATGTATACATGATTAATACCTACCAATTTCATAGCAATGTAAATGATTATTGCTGTTTGAAAAATGATAAATAAATTATGAAAATAAAAGATCTGTTGTTAAAATTCTAAATGCAAACACTAATATGAAAGAGAACTTTGAGTGACTGAAATTAATGTGAATTCATTCATACAGAAAAAGTTGGAGAAGAATTTTCTATTATTCTTTTAGCTGCCAAGTGCCCGTCGTTCTTGATAAATTTTACAATTGACTGCAAAAGATCAACGATTCTTTTGGAAGAAACATCAAGTGGATAAAAAACTTTTTAAAATATTATTTAACACTTATGTGTTGGTCCGATAAGGCTCAACAAAAAAATGAATCAATTATAACTAGTAGCATGTATCACTGCACATATTAATAATTATCAGCTTGAGCTTAGTTATGGTTGTTTGAGGTTAATACAGTTCTTTTTATTTTTATTTGAACTTTCCCTCAAATTTACATGTAAAGTTGAACATCTGTACAAAAAAAAAAAAACTGGAAGGTAAAAATAACATGACTGTGTCCTGGAGCCTTTGTGGAGGCGTTTGTAGTTTTTGGAATAAAAAGAATTGACACGGTAAACTGTGTTACATAACTCAGATTAATGATGACATCTGATTGTTACTGATTCCTCCACAGAGTGGACCAGCAGACCTCAGAGCTTCCCAGTGGTCAGTCTACCCCGCAGCATCAAACACAGCTGGACTCCATATTTAAGGTCTGTACATGTCCAACAACTACTTTTCTATCTCTTCTATTCAGTCATCTTCATGCTGTACTTTGTAGACCAGTGGATTGTCAGGGTGTCCAACATGGATCTGATGTTTGGCTCCATGATTTCAGTCTGATTGGCTCCTTCATGTCCTTTTCTCTTCCAGATGCTGGAGGACAACATCATCACTTTTGTGAAGAACCAGCTGAAGAACTTCCTGAAGCTTCTGAGTCTAGATTACCCAGAATGCTCAGTGTTGGAGGGTGAGGATGAAGAGCAGAGGAGCAGAGAGGCGTTAGTGAAGATCACAGTGGACTTCCTGAGGAGAATGAAGCAGGAGGATCTGGCTGAGCATCTGCAGAGCAGTAAGAGGATTTCTATAAAGATTGAAGCTGCTGATAAAACATTTACTGATGTCTCAGCATCTGGAACATCACATGTTCACATCCTCATTCTTCACAGGATTGAAATATTTACTGACTGATGTTTTTTCTTTTTCTCATTCAGAACTTCTTGCTGCAGCCTGTGGACGTAAACTAAAGTCCTCTCTGAAGAAGAAGTTCCAGTGTGTGTTTGAGGGGATTCCTAAAGCAGGAAGTCCAACCCTTCTGGAGCAGATCTACACAGAGCTCTACATCACAGAGGGAGGGACTGCAGAGGTCAATGATGAACATGAGGTCAGACAGATTGAATCAGCATCCAGGAAACCACACAGACCAGAAACAAGCATCAGACAAGAAGACCTCTTTAAAGTCCCACCTGGAAGAGATCAACCAATCAGAACAGTGATGACCAAGGGCGTGGCTGGCATTGGGAAAACTGTCCTAACACAGAAGTTCACTCTGGACTGGGCTGAAGACAGAGCCAACCAGGACATCCAGTTGATGTTCCCACTGACTTTCAGAGAGCTGAATGTGATGAAAGAGAGAAAGTTCAGCTTGGTGCAACTTGTCCATCACTTCTTTACTGAAACCAAAGAAGCAGGAATCTGCAGCTTTCAAGACTTCCAGGTTCTCTTCATCTTTGATGGTCTGGATGAGTGTCGACTTCCTCTGGACTTCCACAACAATGAGACCCTGACTGATGTTACAGAGTCCACCTCAGTGGATGTGCTGCTGACCAACCTCATCAGGGGGAACCTGCTTCCTTCTTCTCGCCTCTGGATCACCACACGGCCTGCAGCAGCCAATCAGATCCCTCCTGATTGTGTCGGCATGGTGACAGAGGTCAGAGGGTTCACTGACCCACAGAAGGAGGAGTACTTCAGGAAGAGGTCCAGAGATGAGGAGCAGGCCAGCAGGATCATCTCCCACATAAAGACATCACGAAGCCTCCACATCATGTGCCACATCCCAGTCTTCTGCTGGATCACTGCTACAGTTCTGGAGGTTCTACTGGAAACCAGTAAGAAAGGAGAGCTTCCCAGTACCCTGACTGAGATGTACATCCACTTCCTGGTCCTTCAGACCAAAGTCAAGAAGGTCAAGTATGATGGAGGAGCTGAGACAGATCCACACTGGAGTCCAGAGAGCAGGGAGATGATTAAGACTCTGGGAAAACTGGCTTTTGATCAGCTGCAGAAAGGAAACCTGATCTTCTATGAATCAGACCTGACAGAGTGTGGCATCGATATCACAGCAGCCTCAGTGTACTCAGGACTGTTCACACAGATCTTTAGAGTGGAGAAAGGACTGTACCAGGTGAAGATGTTCAGCTTCATCCATCTGACTCTTCAGGAGTTTCTGGCTGCTTTTCATGTTCGTCGAACCTTCATCAAATCTGGAAACAACCTGATGAAGGAGATCAAAACATCCGGGTGGTCCTCATTATTTAAAAAAACAAATGATGACCATCTCCACCAGAGTGCTGTGATGAAGGCCTTACAGAGTACAAATGGAAACCTGGACATGTTCCTCCGCTTCCTCCTGGGTCTTTCACTGCAGACCAATCAGAACCTTCTACAAGGCCTGCTGACACAGACAGGAAGTAGCTCACAGACCAATCAGAAAACAGTTCAGTTCATCAAGAAGAAGATCAGTGAGAACCTGTCTGTAGAGAGAAGCATCAACCTGTTCCACTGTCTGAATGAACTGAATGATCGTTCTCTGGTGGAGGAGATCCAACAGTCTCTGAGATCAGGAAGTCTCTCCACAGATGAACTGTCTCCTGCTCAGTGGTCAGCTCTGATCTTCATCTTAGTGTCATCAGAAGAAGATCTGGATGTGTTTGACCTGCAGAAATTTTCTCGTTCAGAGGAGGTTCTTCTGAGGCTGCTGCCAGTGGTCAAAGTCTCCAACAAAGCTCTGTAAGAACAAGATTAAACTTTCTAAATCCCTTCTTTTAGTGTCTAAAAGCAGACAGATGAAAAAAGGAGAAATCCACCATCATCAGGTCTCATTTAGTCATTGATTGATTTTTGAAGTTGGTTTATTTTCTTCATGATTTCAGGTATCATCAGGTATTTGTACATCATGTGTATCGTGTTTTAATCTGGTCTAAAAGTAAACATTTTGTTAAGTTAACCTGATAAAATCCCACAGCCTTCTTATAATCTGATAGAAATATAAAAGATTCTGTACTATTTTTTTCAGCTACTATATCACACTATGAGGGACGTGGTTGGTCTTCACACAGTTCAATAATACAAAGATTTGTAGATTAAACATGGGAATATCTTCAATTCTCTTTCTAAAGATGTAGAACTGATCCAGTAACCCTGTGATAGAGCACATCCTCTAGTTCCAGTTTAAAAAAAATTTCATTTCAGAATAAATATTTTATAAACACTCACTTAAAAAAGCAACAGGTTTGATGCAGATGAAACACCTGAGAAAACAGTGTCTGAGGAGCCTCCGCTGCAGGAGGCTCCTCACATGGAATCTCCAGCCATGATCCAAGGATAGGACACGAGGCTGGAGAGAGATCTCCACCAGGGGTTGAGAGATGAGGCCAGAGCCAGATCTCCACCAGGGGATGAGAGACGAGGACGGAGCCAGATCTCCACCAGGGGATGAGAGACGAGGCTGGAGCCAGAACTCCACCAGGGGATGAGAGACGAGGCTGGAGCCAGATCTCCACCAGGGGATGAAAGACGAGACCGGAGCCAGATCTCCACCAGGGGATGAGAGACGAGGCCTTGATGTGACTTGAACCTCTTTTTAAAACTGTTTCTCTCCTGGTAACTGTTGTGACGGCCTTTAGCCTTCCTGTCACACTGCATGTAGAAATATTAAAAGTGTAAAGACACACTTTTTAAACTAGTCCATATATTTATAGTTTCTTTTTATTTTTTGTATCAAACTTCATATTAATATTTTATTGTTTCCTCTCTCCTCCTCCTCAGACTGAGAGGCTGTAATCTCTCAGAGAGAAGCTGTGAAGCTTTGTCCTCACTTCTCAGCTCCCCGTCCTCCAGGCTGAGAGAACTGGACCTGAGTGACAATGACCTGCAGGATTCAGGAGTGAAGAGGCTGAGTGATGGATTGAAGAGTCCAAACTGTAAACTGGAATCTCTCAGGTCAGGATTCATACACCAGTTCACATGATGATCTTTAGAACTCTCAGAAACTGATGATGGAAGCAGAATGTCTGTCAAACTACAAACACTGGCTCATAATAAAAATAAACATCACATATGTTAATATTACAGTGTCTTGGTGATCTCCTGTCTTTGTTATATAGCGCCACCATGAGGTCAGGTTTAATTCTAGCTGTAGTTCCACAGCAGTTCTCTCAGTGTTTCTGATAAATGTCTTGTTTCCTTCAGGCTGTCAGGATGTCTGATCACAGAGGAAGGCTGTGCTTCTCTGGCCTCAGCTCTGACCTCCAACCCCTCCCATCTGAGAGAGCTGGACCTGACCTACAACCATCCAGGAGATTCAGGAGTGAAGCTGCTAACAGCTGGACTGGAGGATCCACACTGGAGACTGGAGAAGCTCAGGTATGGAGAGATTTCTACACACAGCAGATCCACATTTCTCTAAACACATGAAGAAGAACTGTTTCTATTTCTCTGTCCTTCACTCAGCTTCTGATTCCATCCTGATTCTGAGTTTTATTAAAACAATGCAGGAGACTTTTTTCTTCATTTAAACTTGATAAAAAGTCTAAGAACTTCATATAAAAACATTTTTCTCACAGAAGTGGCTTCACTGAGGATCAATAAATTCTCAGTATTAATTCATATTTGATGTTTCTGTAGAAACAGAAAGTAAAAAACTAGTTTAGTTTAGTTTATTAGTGGAATGCCTCTTGAGATGTAACATCTCATTTTCAAGAGGGTTTAAAAAACAACATTACAAAATAGTTTAACAAATAAAATAAATAAATAAACAAAAACCCACAAACAAACAAACTCACTCCAAACTTTCAACTTCACATCAGCTACCAATAGATCATAAAGATAAACAAAATAAATTAGAATATAAATATATAAACAACATATATACAAATACATCTATAGACAATCAAAAAAATAAAATAAAATAAACAGTCAATATAAGGACACTTAATCAAATACAAGTAAGTTTGCTTCATATGTACATGTTTACAAATCACAAAATAAAGATTTTCAATGTAACTATAAAGTTAAAATAAGGGTATGATAAAAATAAAAAACTAAAGACATTGACAGGAGGTTTTCAAATATTTGAATAAAGATGACTTAGATAAACTAAATGATGTCATGGATCTTAACGAGGTGGACAACTTCTTCCAATCAGAGGGAGCTTTGTGTTGAAATGCTCTACGACCGACTTCTTTGTGAATGTGTGGAACTGAAAAATTTGACTCAGCTTAGAGGTGGTCAGTTTACCACTAGAATCGTTGAAGACCTGACAGAGACTGTGGGTGACAACAGGTCTTTTATAGCCACCGGTAAGTCTGTGCAGCTGGGAGCAATCAGCCAATCCTCCCGTTAGAAGCCATCCAGCACCTGTGAGTTTTGAGGGAGAAAAAAAAACAAACAAGCAGGCCTAAAAGGCCTCACACCACAGTACCCCCCCCTCTACGGACGCCACCTGGCGGACCACCAGGCCTGTCCGGAAAGCGGCGGTGAAAGTCCCGGAACAAGCCAGGGTCCAGGATCGCTGAACGGGGCACCCAGCACCGTTCCTCCGGGCCATAACCCTCCCAGTCCACGAGGTACTGTAGACCCCGACCTCGGCGACGAACATCCAAAAGACGGTTGACCGTGTACGCATCCGAGCCGTCGACAAGGCGAGGAGGTGGAGGGGGAGCAGAAGGAGGCTGGAGGGGACTGGTAGAAACCGGTTTGATCTGAGAGACGTGGAACACAGGATGTACCTTCATGGAAGAGGGCAGGGCGAGCTTTACCGAGACCGGGTTGACCAGCCGCAGGATCCGGAAAGGGCCAATGAAGCGGGGTGAAAGCTTGCGAGACTCTGCCCTGAGGGGAATGTTCCTGGTAGACAGAAGGACAGACTGACCAACCTGATATGCTGGGGCTGGCTGACGGTGGCGATTAGCTTGGCGCCGAGCCCGGCCGCAGGCCTGTTGGAGGGCCCTCCTAGTTTTCCTCCAGATCCGACGACACCGTCTGATATGGAGCTGCACCGAAGGGACGGCCAGCTCCTGTTCCTGATCCGGGAACAATGGGGGTTGGTAACCCAGAGAAGCCTCGAACGGGGACAATCCTGTGGAGGAACTAACTTGGGAATTATGGGCATACTCAATCCACGGGAGATGAGACGACCACGTGGACTGGGCAGAGGCCAACACGCACCGTAATGTGGATTCCAGGTGTTGGTTAGCCCGCTCCGACTGGCCGTTGGATTGGGGGTGGAAGCCAGATGACAAGCTGACGGAAGCCCCCAGCGCCTTACAGAAGGACTTCCAAACAGCTGATGTGAATTGCGGACCCCGGTCAGAGACTATGTCCAGAGGGATACCATGCAGACGGAACACATGGGTCACCATGAGCTGGGCAGTCTCCAAGGCTGAAGGGAGTTTAGGAAGAGGCACCAGATGTACAGCTTTGGAGAATCGGTCCACAATCGTGACCACAACAGTGTTACCTTCTGAGGGAGGGAGTCCGGTCACAAAGTCCAGTGCGATATGGGACCAGGGACGACTGGGAACCGGTAGGGGATGGAGCAGCCCCGCAGGAGGACGATGAGGGACCTTGCCCCGGGAACAGGCAGAACAGGCAGCGACAAAATTCCTAGTGTCTGCCTCCATCGTTGGCCACCAGAACCGCCGCTGAAGAAGCGCCATTGTACGGCGAATCCCAGGGTGACAGGACCACCGGGATGCATGTGCCCATAGGAGAACCTGGGAGCGGGCAGAGGATGGCACATACGAACGGTTAGCTGGGCCAGTACCTGGGTCCGGATCATGCTGCAGATCATCCCTTATTGCAGTCTCGATCTCCCAAGTGATCGCCCCAATGACGCAGGAGGGGGGTAGAATGGGCTCCGGCTCCGATCTGGACTGATGACCATCATGCAGGCGGGAGAGGGCGTCAGGTTTGGTATTGCGGTTGCCCGGCCTGTAAGTGAGGGTAAAATTAAAGCGTGTAAAGAACAGCTGCCACCGGGCCTGTCGAGAGTTGAGTCTCTTAGCTGCTTGGATGTAAGCGAGGTTTTTGTGGTCTGTCCAGACCACGAATGGGTGTTCTGCGCCCTCGAGCCAGTGCCTCCATTCCTTGAGTGCCAGTTTGACTGCGAGCAGTTCTCTATTCCCCACATCGTAGTTTTGTTCAGCTGCAGAGAGACGCTTAGAGAAAAAGGCACAGGGATGGAGTTTGCCATCCTCCTGATGGTATTGGGACAGCACAGCACCCACCCCTGAATCCGAGGCGTCCACCTCCACAATAAACTGCCTCAAGGGGTCGGGCTGGACCAGAATGGGGGCCGAGGTAAACCTCTTTTTAAGCTCAGTGAATGCACCCTCTGCTTGGGGAGACCAAACGAACGGTCTGGCTGTGGAAGTAAGCTGGGTAAGGGGAAGAGCTACCTGACTGTAATTGCGAATGAAACGCCTGTAAAAATTTGCGAAACCCAGAAATTGTTGTAGTTTGCGACGGGTGTTGGGTCGAGGCCACTCAGCCACCGCGCTAACTTTTTCGGGGTCCGGGCAAACCTGCCCAGCGTGTACAATAAAACCAAGGAAGTTGACGGACTGAGAATGGAACTCGCACTTCTCAGCCTTTACAAACAGACGATTCTCAAGGAGTCGCTGGAGTACCGCACGGACATGGACGATGTGCTCCTCAACAGTGGGCGAAAAAATAAGAATGTCGTCCAGATAAACAAAGACAAAACGATTAAGGAAGTCACGGAGCACATCGTTAATGAATGCCTGGAAGACTGCGGGAGCGTTAGTTAACCCGAAAGGCATGACCAAGTATTCGAATTGGCCCAGGTGGTTGTTGAACGCCGTCTTCCACTCGTCCCCCTCCCGCATTCGGACGAGATGGTAGGCGCAACGCAGATCGAGTTTTGTAAAGACCCGGGCTCCCTGAAGTAGCTCGAACGCCGAATTAATGAGGGGCAACGGGTATTTGTTGCGAACGGTGATGTTATTAAGACCCCGATAATCGACGCACGGACGGAGGGAACCATCCTTCTTACCCACAAAAAAGGACCCCGCTGCTATGGGTGCCGAGGAAGGGCGGATAAGCCCCGACGCCAGGGACTCATTGATGTACTTCTCCATCGCCCCCCTCTCTGGAGCAGACAGATTGTACAGGCGACTGGCGGGTAAGGTTGCCCCAGGGAGGAGGTCGATGGCGCAATCATATGGCCGATGAGGCGGGAGAGATTGTGCCCTCTCCTTACTGAAGACCTCTTTGAGGTCATGATACTCTGCCGGGATAGACGCAACGTCCACCGGGTCGATTGAGCCTACCGTGTCAGAAGAGACGGTTGTCACGGCAGATTGGAGGCAAGTTGCATGGCACTGATTGCTCCACCCGACGATACGCCGGTTTTGCCAGTCGACCTGTGGATTGTGCAACCTAAGCCAGGGGAAACCTAACACAAGGGGTGAGCCGGGTGAAGAAATAACGTTAAACGAAAGGTGCTCGCGGTGATTACCCGATACCACCATCTCCAACGGGGAGGACTGGTGGGTCACCCTGGTGATAACGTGTCCATCGATCGCCGTGGCATTAATGGGTTCTCCAAGTGGTTGGGACTGGAATCCACACTGACGGAGAAAATCTGCGTCGATGAAGTTGCCGTCGGCCCCGGAATCCACCAACGCTTCGACCGGAAAAGAAGAGGAACAACCAGAGGTTAGTGTCACAAGAATCATAAGCCTAGGGGTACCATGACATCTAGATGTGCCCACCCGTAACCCTAGGTCTACCGGTGGACCCCGTCTTTTGGGCGACAAGGGCAAGCTGAGAGTAAGTGACTTCTCGACCCGCAATAGAGACACCTCCCTTCTTTTAGTCTAACCTCTCTTTCCTTTTTGGTTAGATGCATCTGTCCCAACTGCATTGGTTCTGTGGAAGGCTGCTCAGCCTCTTGTGGAACAGATGCAAATGCCCTAGGTGGGGGGCAGACCGAGGAAGGCTGTCGATGGCTGTGAACTGGAGTAGGGTGTAGGGCCCGGGTGGTATTTTCATATCGTTTCTCTCTTTGACGGTTGTCTAACTGTATTGCCAGGGAAATGAGTTCCTCCAATGTGGATGGGGTCCCCCTGCCAGCTAGCTCATCCTTCAGAGGATCATTCAGGGCATTCAGGAACACCCCTCTTAGTGCCTTCTGTCCCCAGCCAGCCTCTACTGCTAGGGTCCGGAATGAGATGGAGAACTCCGCCACAGATAGAGTTCCCTGGGAAAGGTGGAGTAGACGCTGGGAGGCATCTCCAGCCCGGTCCGGCACCTCGAACATGGTTCTGAATAAACTCAGAAAATCAGATGTTGAGCGATCAGCCAGGGGGGCTGCCGCGTCTTCGGCCTCGGCCCACTCCAGTGCCCTGCCCCGAAGAAGACCCACAATGTACAAATTCTTAACTTTGTCTGATTCGAAGGTCCGCGGTCTTAGAGCAAAGACATTTGAACACTGCAAGAGGAACCCACGACATTTCCCCAGGGTTCCATGGAAAGGTTCCGGGTCCGTAATATGGTGGTCCATGAGTGGGCTGGGCATAGCTGAAGGAGGTGCCGAGGCTGTGGACAGAAAAAGAGAACTTAGATTATTTACTTTGTCTGTTAAAGCCTGTAACTGTGTTTTTAATTGAGTATTTTCGTCCATAAGGGCCTTTATGGCCTGTTGTTGTTGTCCCAGGAATATTCCTTGTCGGGTCAGAATCTCTGACACTGAGGGTGATGCAGAACCCGCTGGATCCATTCTGGTCAGGTCTTCTGTTGTGTGGGAGAGGGAATGAGGAGGATCCAAATGCAGGTTTAACAGTTTATTAAGTGTTGAACAAAGGAATCCACAGCAGAGAGATAACGGCTTCAGGCAGTGCTGGATGGCCAAGAGGAAGGGCTGAAGGTTCCTGTGAGGAGAATAAGAAAATTAGTCTGAAATCAAAATTTGACTCAGCTTAGAGGTGGTCAGTTTACCACTAGAATCGTTGAAGACCTGACAGAGACTGTGGGTGACACCAGGTCTTTTATAGCCACCGGTAAGTCTGTGCAGCTGGGAGCAATCAGCCAATCCTCCCGTTAGAAGCCATCCAGCACCTGTGAGTTTTGGGGGAGAAAAAAAAACAAACAAGCAGGCCTAAAAGGCCTCACACCACAAAAACTAATTGAGTAATTATTCTTTTTTTAACATCAAATGTAAAATAATTAGAAGATAGAAAAAGAGGACTTAATGTGTCATATGTTCTTTTAATAATGTGATCAATATGAGGTTTAAAATTAAGCTCAGAGTCCAGCCAAAGACCAAGATATTTAACACGGTCAGTATTTAGCATTAGGGAACCATTAATAAACTTTATTGTAAGATCAGAGCAGTTAAGTCATTTCTGATGAGTACCAAAAAGTAAACAGCAAGATTTTTTCATATTTAAAAGCAGTTGATTATTTAACAGCCAGTTTTGGATTAAATCAAAATCAAACTGTAACTTAGTTTGTAAAAATGAAGGATCAGAATGAGAAGTGTAAATAACTGTGTCGTCAGCATAAAGATTTACAGAACAATGTGAAATAACTTGAGGAAGATTATTAATAAAAAATAGAAAAGAAAAGGGGCCCAAGAACAGAGCCTTGAGGCACACCCTTTACCATGAGACATCTATCAGACTGAACACCATGAGTAATAACATACTGAGTTCTGAAGATAAGAATTAAACCATAAAATTGCAGTAGAATCCAGACCTATAGCATGCAATTTATCTAAAAGTAAGCCAGATCTCCACCAGGGGATGAGAGACGAGGCCAGAGCCAGATCTCCACCAGGGGATGAGAGACGAGACCGGAGCCAGATCTCCACCAGGGGATGAGAGACGAGACCGGAGCCAGATCTCCACCAGGGGATGAGAGACGAGACCGGAGCCAGATCTCCACCAGGGGATGAGAGACGAGACCGGAGCCAGATCTCCTCCAGGGGATGAGAGACGAGACCGGAGCCAGATCTCCATCAGGGGATGAGAGACGAGGCCTTGATGTGCCTTGAACCTGTTTTTAAAACTGTTTCTCTCCTGGTAACTGTTGTGACGGTCTTTAGCCTTCCTGTCACACTGCATGTAGAAATATTAAAAGTGTAAAGACACACTTTTTAAACAAGTCCATAAATTTATAGTTTGTTTGTTTTTATTTTTTGTATCAAACTTCATATTAATATTTTATTGTTTCCTCTCTCCTCCTCCTCAGACTGAGACGCTGTAATCTCTCAGAGAGAAGCTGTGAAGCTTTGTCCTCACTTCTCAGCTCCCCGTCCTCCAGGCTGAGAAAACTGGACCTGAGTGACAACGACCTGCAGGATTCAGGAGTGAAGAGGCTGAGTGATGGATTGAAGAGTCCAAACTGTAAACTGGAATCTCTCAGGTCAGGATTCATACACCAGTTCACATGATGATCTTTAGAACTCTCAGAAACTGATGATGGAAGCAGAATGTCTGTCAAACTACAAACACTGCCTCATAATAAAATAAACATCACATATGTTAATATTACAGTGTCTTGGTGATCTCCTGTCTTTGTTATATAGCGCCACCATGAGGTCAGGTTTAATTCTAGCTGTAGTTCCACAGCAGTTCTCTCAGTGTTTCTGGTAAATGTCTTGTTTCCTTCAGGCTGTCAGGATGTCTGATCACAGAGGAAGGCTGTGCTTCTCTGGTCTCAGCTCTGACCTCCAACCCCTCCCATCTGAGAGAGCTGGACCTGACCTACAACCATCCAGGAGATTCAGGAGTGAAGCTGCTAACAGCTGGACTGGAGGATCCACACTGGAGACTGGAGAAGCTCAGGTATGGAGAGATTTCTACACACACAGCAGATCCACATTTCTCTAAACACATGAAGAAGAACTGTTTCTATTTCTCTGTCCTTCACTCAGCTTCTGATTCCATCCTGATTCTGAGTTTTATTAAAACACTGCAGGAGACTTTTTACTTCATTTAAACTTGATAAAAAGTCTAAGAACTTCATATAAAAACATTTTTCTCACAGAAGTGGCTTCACTGAGGATCAATAAATTCTCAGTATTAATTCATATTTGATGTTTCTGTAGAAACAGAAAGTAAAAAACTAGTTTAGTTTAGTTTATTAGTGGAATGCCCCTTGAGATGTAACATCTTATTTTCAAGAGGGTCTAAAAAACAACAAAAAACAACATTACAAAATAGTTTAACAAATAAAATAAATAAACAAACAAAAACCCACAAACACAAACAAACAAACACACTCCAAACTTTCAACTTCACACCAGATACCAATAGATCATAAAGATAAACAAAATAAATTAGAATATAAATATATAAACAACATATATACACATACATATATAGACAATCAAAAAAATAAAATAAAATAAACAGTCAATATAAGGTCACTTAATCAAATACACGTAAGTTTGCTTCATATGTACATGTTTACAAATCACAAAATAAACATTTTCAATGTAACTTAAAGTTAAAATAAGGGCATGATTTAAAAAAAACTAAAGACATTAACAGGAGGTTTTCAAATATGTGAATAGAGATGACTTAAATAAACTAAATGATGTCATGGATCTTAACGAGGTGGGACACTTCTTCCAATCAGAGGGAGCTTTGTGTTGAAATGCTCTACGACCGACTTCTTTGTGAATGTGTGGAACTGAAAAAGTGAGACAGTGAGTTCTCCTAAGTGAGAATGAAGAGGCTACTGGAACTAAAAATTACTTCAGATAAAAAAGAAAAATAATTAAATTAAAAATGAGTTGAATCCAGTGTAGTTGACGCCTCTGGGAAGGCTGTAACCAGTTAAGTTGATCAAATAAAAAACAATGATGTGTTAAATATCAAAACTAAAATATCTAAAACTGTAGGAATACTGTTTAAATTTAAAGACATCTTGGATCAAAACTCTTTATACTTACTATATAACTCTCTTATATTTCCTTATTTGTGTTACTGTCTAGAAATTTGGGGAAACAATTATAAAACAACTCTACAACCCATTTTTCAGTTACAAAAAAAGGCAATCAGAATTATTAACAATGCAAATTATTATGCTCCTTCAAACCCTTTCTTCATAACACTAAATATAATCAAATTACCGGATCTAGTCGACTTCACAACAGCAATACCAATGTATAAAGTCCATAATAACCAACTTCCAGAATGTATTCAAAACAGGTTTAAAGTTAAAGAAACACAATATGACCTAAGAGGAAAAAATCTGCATCAACAAAATCTGGTCAGAACCAATACAAAAAGTAGATGTGTATCAATCAGAGGTGTAACTCTATGGAACAGTCTAGAGGAGTCTCTAAAAAAACCTCAACCTCCTTAAAAACATTTAAAATAAAGTATAAAAACAAAATAATACATGATTATAAAACACTAGAAATATCAACTTAATTAGTAAGAAAAAAATAAAACACAGGGGAAACTTGGTTGGTAAAGATCAGGTCCAGAAAACTTTATTTTTTCTACTTTTTTGTATATGTGTTCATGTGTGACTGTTATTATTATGTTCAGGACGTACTGTTTTTGTCATTATTATAATTTAAGTCCAGCCAAATGCTTGTTTTTTAGGTCTTTAATAGTTTTGTAAAATGGGGTTAGGCTTAAAATAAGTTTCTTTTTACTTCTGCCTAAACCCCTTTTTCAGTCTCTGTTTGTTTGTTTTCTTTGTTCTTGTTAAACATGTAAAAAACACTGAAAAAAAAAATGAAAAATAAGGATAATTTAAAATAAATCTGCAAAGTGTATTGAATACAACATTCAATGGTTTCAGATGTGAGGCATATGTATTTTGATATATTGTATCGGCATAATCAATAATAGGTAAAACTAACGGTGTAATTATTCTTTTTTTAACATCAAATGTAAAATAATTAGAAGATCAAAAAATAGGACTTAATATGGCAGATGTTCTTTTAATAATGTAATCAATGTGAGGTTAAAATTAAGCTCAGAGTCCAGCCAGAGACCAAGATATTTAACACGGTCAGTATTTAGCATTAGGGAACCATTAATAAACTTTATTGTAAGATCAGAGCAGTTAAGTCATTTGTGATGATACCAAAAAGTAAACAGCAAGATTTTTTCATATTTAAAAGCAGTTGATTATTTAACAGCCAGTTTTGGACTAAATCAAAATCAAACTGTAACTTAGTTTGTAAAAATGAAGGATCAGAATGAGAAATGTAAATAACTGTGTCGTCAGCATAAAGATTTACAGAACAATGTGAAATAACTTGAGGAAGATCATTAATAAAAATAGAAAACAAAAGGGGCCCAAGAATAGAGCCTTGAGGCACACCCTCTACCATGATACATCTATCAGACTGAACACCATGAGTAATAACATACTGAGTTCTGAAGATAAGATTTAAACCATAAAATTGCAGTAGAATCCAGACCTATAGCGTTTAATCTGTCTAAAAGTAAATAATGATCCACAAGATCAAAAGCTTTTGAAAAGTAAAAAAAATAGAGCCACATATTGATTTTGGTCAAAAGAAGTGAACAGATCATTGGTAAATTTTAATAAAGCAGTGGTAGTGGAAAACCCAGGTCGAAACCAGACTGTAGTGGAGATAAGATGTTATAAACATTTAAGTGTTTGAAAAGCTGTTTAAAAATAATTTTTTCAAAGACCTTGGCTACACAACAAATAATGGAAATCTGTCTATAATTATTTAAATCAGAAGTATCTCCACCTTTAAAAAGAGGAGTCACTCTGGCTGTCTTCCACATGATGGAAATTGAGACGTTTTCAAGAACAAATTAAACAGATCGGTTAAAGGAAACATGAATATATGGGCTGAGACTTTTAAGAATTTAACATCCAAACCATCTGGACCCACACTGCAGTTAGAATTCAAATTAATCCATAATTAATGATAAACATCCATAGGAGAAATTTTAATAAACAAAAAAGAATGACTGGAGGATAGATTATTAAATAAACATTCAGAAATATAATTATAATTAACAATAGAACTGATGGAGGAAAAATGTAGATTAAAAGCCTGAGAAATTTTTAAGGTGTTAAATATCATTTCATTGTTGTAAATAATGTGATTAATCATTTTACTTTTATCTTTATTAAGAAGTGAATTAAGGTGAGACCAGAACTTTTTGGGATCGTTCAAATTTTTATCAAAACCCTCTTTATAATAATTACATTTAACATTTCTAGTTTGTGTTTTACAGGAGTTTCTCAGTGATTTATAAATGTCCCAGTCAGCTGGATTCTTAGAAACTTTATGTTTTTTCAGGCCTGGTCCCTTTTTCTAAAAAGATAAAGCAGGTCAGATTTAATCCAGGGCAGGTGTCGGCCTTTCACACGTATAGTTTTTAGGGGAGCATGCTTATCAATAACATTTAGAACTTCAGTAAGAAAATAATTCCAAGCATCTTCAACATTTGGAATAAGTTTGAATCTTTCCCAATTTATAAGATTATTTATAAATAGTTCACAATCCAAATGTTTGGATTGTTTAATTTTGATATACCTCGGTGGAGATCTAGATAATTTAATCTTCCATAAACAAAAAACAACAGAGTGATCATTAAAACAATCAGACATGACACCAGATGAAGATATTCTAGTATCCAGTCTAAAAGTGAGGAGGAGTGATGATCTACTCTGGTAGGTTCTGTTATGATTTGAGTTAGATTAATACTGTTAATTAAAGACCTTTAATTAGAAGAGGAACGATGAAGCTGATTACTGTTAAAATCCCCAGGACTATAAGTTCATTCTGCTTTTGAAATGAATTAATAGTAGAAATTACAGAATTTATTGAATCCACTGGAGCATTTGAAGGTCTGTAAATATTAAAAACAATTAAGTGTTTATTTGTGTGAAATTTTATGTCAATTGACAGACATTCAAAATGAACTGGCTCCACAGGTGGAAATACACACATCGATGTTAAAACAGAAGATACATAAGTGGGTACACCACCTCCTCTTGTACCTCTGTCAGCACGATACAAAATAAAACCATCCATTTTGATGACATCATCTGAAATATTGCTCTGGAGCCAGGTCTCAGAGATTGTGATTCCATCTGGTTTAAATTGGACGACCCAAGTCCTAAGAAGGTCAATTTTAAAGAATAAACTCCTTATATTGACGTGAATTATTTTTAATCCTTTAAATGTATCTATTTATATAAGTTTTTAAAGAAAATGACCAGACAGCAGGTGGACAAAAGAGAGGAGCAAGAACACACACACAAACACATACACACACACACACAGACACACACACACACACACACACAAAGCATAAGAAAATTAAAAAAAAAAACAACCAAACAAAACCCATACCTATTAACAAAGATATCCATGAGCCAAGCTCAGTCTGCATCGTATAATATTAAAGAAAAAATTAATAAACACAAACTGCAAATTAATGAACACTCATTATCAAACAATAACACACACCACCGGAAAAAAAACTTTTTTTATCTCTCTCTTCTTCTCATTTTATAATTCTAAGACATTCAATTGAATCTTAAACAAATAGTAAATCCAGTTCCATCAAACTAGAGAGAGAGAAAGAGAGAGAGAGAGAGAGAGAGAGAGAGAGAGAGAGTGAGAGAGAGAGAGGAAGCAGCTTCTGTGTTTCTTTGAGAAGAGGTGAGCAGCTCCTGGACCAACAGTCTGATCTCAGCAGCATGTTAGGATTCATTCATCTCACATTTAATAGATTATAAAATAGATCTGAGCTGTTTTATAATAATTACTGAAAAACTTCATTCAGTTCATTAACTAGAAAACAAGGAGGAAGATGAATAAAAATCCAAATAAAGGTGGTGAAGAGGTGGAGGAGAAATATGTGGGAGAAGTATTGATCAAGTAGGTCCACCATGATGCTTTATACATAGGACACAGAACTTCTTGCTACGGCCCTGGCTGTGTGAGAATCAGCAGCTGTGATTGGACAGAGAAAGACATGAGACTGCAGCTCATCTTGTCAGGATGCTGAAAATACCAGTGTGGATGTTGGACTCAGTAGAAGCTGGATGATGGGACTGAAGCAGCAGACTGGATCAGATCTGGAAGGAGTGTGGTGAGATGATGCTGCTGATCCCTCTGATTGTCTTGCTGTCCACACACCAGCAGGATCTGCAGGAAGAATGTTCTGGAACAAATCCTCAGTGATGATGCTGTCAGCTGTCTCAGCTCCAAACAGGCTGGAAGACACAACGTGTCCTCAAACAGAGTCTCTGACAGTCATTTAGATTCATGTCACTTTAACATTTCACAGATGATCAGAACAAAGAATCTGATCCAATCTGCTCTGCACAGGAAGCTGATCAATAAGACTTCAGGTCAGAGAGAAGATGGCAGCTCTTGGTTAGATCAGGACTTTCTGCAGAGTTCTTCATCTGTGAAGGAGAAGACGTCTGAAAGAAGAAACTGGGACTTCCACAAAGCAGCTTTGTTGCTGTGGACCAATCAGCTTCCTGATTCTGCTCCTTCTAGTCTGGAGATGCTCCATTCAGGTGGAGGTGTCCAGATGTTGGACTGCTCCTTTCTCA
>LR738551.1:28367270-28424770 GCA_902685375.1 Neostethus bicornis | reverse complement strand
GTTACTGTTATGAAATGGCGGCTCTGAGTGGACACTTTTGGTACTACATACAAATGAAACTTCCGGGAACGGAATGTTTTTTTAATGGGTCTTTTTACCACTTTTTCTCGCATTTTTTGTTTGTTTTTTTACTTTAAAAAATAAATGGCGTCATTAATAAATTTTGATTACATTTTAAATCCGGAAATATCCGGACTCCAAGGAGCAAAACTTCCGGGTACCAAATATTTCTTTTTTTTTTTTTTTTTGCTTGTTAATCCTCTTTTTTTTATAACTTCCGGGTCCAAAATGTATTTTCAAATTATTTATTTTGTTCCTCCCAATATTTTTCTAATTTTTCTTTTTTCACTTTATTATTTTCTTATTTTAAAAAGAAAAACTACAAACATCATGGCGTCGATGTTATTATTTGAAGAAATGGCGGCTCTACGTGGACTGTTTTGGTATTACATTCAGTTTAAACTTTGAGGGGGAAAAAATTCTTATTTTATTTAAAAAAAAAAATTGTTGTTGTTTTTTTCTCCCATTTCTTTCTAACTTTCCATTAATTAAAGAACTCTAGATAAAATCAAAGCGTAATTAATTTTGTTTGATTGAATAGCAGCTCACTGGAAACTTCCGGACTACAAAAATCACCACTTTCAGGTACCGACTCTTTTTTTTTTTTTGTCTTGTTTTTTTCCCTTAACATCCGGGTCTTAAAACCTCTTATTTGATTTTTTTATAATTTTTCCTCTTTTTTTTTTTTTTTGGTTGATCTTCTTTACTTTTACTAAATCATTGCAGTAAAAACTACAAACATGGCACCTGCAGTTCATTTTAACACTATCGGACTACATTTAAATGTACTTTCTTCTTCTTTTTTACTTCTGGGGCCGAAATCTCACATTTATTTTTTTGTTTACTTTTTTTTTTTTTTTTTTGTCATTATTTTGTTTTAATGTTAATATTGAAAAAAATAAAAAGACTACAAACAACATGGCGTTAACTTATCACTTTAATGAAATGGCGGCACTCAGCGGACACTTCTAGTACTACATGAGGCAGACCGTATTTTTATTCTTTTTCTGTCCTTATATATTTATTTAAAAAGACTTTTTTTAAAAAAAAGGAATAAATTGACTAAATTATTTAAATAAAATGGAGGCACGATGTGGAACATTCTAATACTACAGCAGGTAAAACATATTTTTCGCTTTGTTTTGTTAATATTAAAAAACCACAAACATGGCGTCAATCCTTTACTTTTCCGTGAAAAAGCGCCGCTCTGTGGGATTCTTAGGTACTACAGGAGGAAGAATTCTTAGTACTTTAATATTTTTATTTGCAAATTTCCAAAAAATTAAAAAAAGATCTGAATTTAATAAATAAATAAATAATAATCAGTCAGATTAATTAAAAAAATGAATGAACATTTAAAACTATTCGTAAATCGTCCAGCAGGAGGAGCACTTCTCTCATTTATTATGAGGGAATGCTTTTTATTCGGGTCTTATTTTGCATAAGGATCTCCATAGACACACACACACACATTCTACACCATAGTTTCAACATCATCAATAATACGTCGTGGATACTGATATCCTATACCAGTAAATGATGCTGCACATTTAGCTTGAGATTTACTCATTGATTTACTATAAAGTGTAGGCCCGTCCTCATGTCTGGTCATTTGTTAACAGATATAACAGTTAGATTTATTTTTGTTTTTAAAGATGGTATATACATAGTGATACCAAATATTTCTGAGGAATGGATGAGCATGTGTAGTGTTTACAGGTTGTAGGTGAAAGCCGTCATGGCTCCATCTCCGCTTCCTGCTCCTCTCTTGAGAATCACCTGTAGGTTGTGAGAGAAACTGGAGACACAGAGCAACCAGGAAAAGTCTCTGGCACAATCAAAATAATTCACAATAAATAGGGCCCAGTTTAGCTGATTTCTTCACCGCTTTGAGACGCTGGCCCCTATTGGCTACCAGCTCCTGTGTTACAGACTTTCACTGCTACCCCCGTCTGCCGTTGTGGCTCAAGCAATAGTTGAACTTTCTTGCAGTGGCTCTGATGTATCCAGGAGGGCCTCTCAGTGATTTTCAGTGCTGTAGGTGTAGTCAGCAGAACTTGATGAGGTCCCTCCCACCGTGGCGAGCTCCAGTTTCTTTTCAGCAAAACCTTTATCAGGACCAAAACCTTGGGCAAATCTTGTCCTGCAAAACAGAATAAAAACTAGTGTTCCAGCCATCCAGATGATTGGTTTTTTGCTTCCTGATTAGTTTTAAACAATTTGCTCATCCATTCTGTTAAAGTATTTTCAGTCTTACTTTTAGCTTCTTAAGCTGAAAATCCAAACCTCGTAAACTTCAAGATATAATCTGATTTAATAAATGATTTAATAGATGCTTTACTACTGTAAGTGAATCACAATGTTTAACAGGATATATTTCTATCTATTTTCAAATAAGACCAACTGTTACTAAACAGTACTTTACTCCTTGTTCCAATGAAAACTTAAAAAAAAAAATCACCTCTCTTTCGTCTTAAGTGACCTTTACTGTTATATTTATAGCAGATCAAACATGATCGACAAAAACTTTTTTGTCAAAGTAAAATGGACTAATTAAATAAACTATCTCTCCTCTTGAGCGATGGGTAAGTCCCATGGCTCACTATAGTTAGAGTTTTAAATTACATCTGGTCTATCTGTATGTATGGTGATCTCATGCCTGATAAAGATTCCAGTGCTCTCAGTACTGCATAAAGTTCTGCTATTTGTGCTGAACTGTTTTCAATTTAATACTTTGTTTCTGTAGTCACAGCAAATCCAAACCAGAGGTGTTACTAGTACCAACATTTTCTACTCAAGTAGAAGTATAGATACCGAGTTAAAAAACTACTTTAGTAAAAGTAGAAGTATCAACTGAAGTTTTTACTCAAGTAAAAGTAAAACGTAACCTATTGTCAAAACTACTTAAAGTAAAAAAGTAAAAGTAATTTTCAGAAAAAAGGAATATTGTTAACAAAAGCGTGTGAACATATTTTTTAACTATTATCACATGCTTTAAGGAGCAGAAAATATGATAATAAATGAAAGTGTTTTGGTGAAACTTTATGAATCAGAAACATTTATTTCTTAATAATCTTGATTGGAAATCGATTAATGAACACAATCAAATGTATTATCATAAGCAGGGCATTATGTAACGTCCCTTCAGCTACCAAGCTTCACTCTGCATCACCTAATTTAACCAACTTCAAGACACAAACACACTCAATGTAAAAAAAAGGAAAAAAACACGAACACACTCAATGTAAAAGAAAAGAAAAAAAACACAAACACACTCAATGTAAAAAAAAAAATAATAATAAAAATAACCAAAAGGCTTTTTTAAGGCAGGTAGTTTTCAAAGTTCTTTGAGGCAATAATGTATAGTCTTTAAAAAGTTTCTAAGGTTGGCAATGCCCCATAGGTGTCCCCCCCTGAGTGACACCTGGAACACAGCAGGGGGGGGGGTATATGTGCATGCATGCACGCGTGCTATGTGTCATGTGTTGAAGTGATGAAGCAAGAGGAAGTCGTATTAAGATTGCGTTAGCTCTCCTCATCCAACCACATTCAAATCAAATGGCGCGATTGATCCGGATTGGTTTTTATTGACTTTTTTATTTATTTTTAACGGTGACAAAATGGCGAAAGTAGCGACTACTTTTTATAAAAATAACAAAGTAAAAGTACAGATAATTGCATAAAAAAGTAGTGAGTAAAAGTAAAAAGTAGACAAAAAAATAATTACTTAGTTAAAGTAAAGATAACAAGATTTTCTACTTGAGTAAAGTAATGAAGTAGTTCTACTTCACTACTTTACACCTCTGATCCAAACTAATGCTTCCTAAAGTTATCTTTTGTAGCTGAAGCATCAACAAAATGAACAGAAGTAATCATATACTGTATGTATACAGTATACATACAGTATATGTATACTGTATATACATATACAGTATACATATACTATATATATATATATATATATATATATATATACAGTACCTTTGGAGGTACTGTTTACCTTCAAAGGTAAATCCGACAAACACTGTGCGTCTGGATGTAAGGGAACAGAGAAAATGCATTACTTAGAAAATCTTTTTGTCTGAGGTTGGTTAAGCTATGTTTGTGGATCAGGTACATTAGGCACTACATGTTTGTAGTGTTATTTATTAACCTAAGTTCATGAACTGGTCTTCATTTTCCAGTAGTGCTTTCTGAACTGGGAAAATGGGTGTATCATAAACTCCATCTGTGGTTTTTCTCAGTACTCCTTCTTCAGTCATGTTGTTTATGAATGGCCTAATCCCCTCCATGGCTTCTGATTTCTAAAGATACAACCTACTTTTCAGTCTGTAGGATGAAGTCAAAGTCCTTTGTCAACCCGACATCAGTGGGTAAACACAGGTAAAATTCAGAGGGGACCTTGGTTAATTCTGGACGGTCAGAAATCTGGACCATAGTGTGATCATTTTCTGTGGATCATCTAACATCTACATTTCAGAGTAAACTTGTACCAGAACAGTTTGACCAAATCTAAGGCTCTGTTTTACTTCAAACTTTTACAGTTTATTCCATCATTTAATATTGTTTTGCTGTTTTTATTAATTTGATTTTCCTTGTTTGAGGTAATAGTTTTACAAACTTGTTTTAATCTTAAAAACTGGTATCATAACCCGGCTTTCTCAGTCCCAAAAATTAACCTGGCCGGGGTCAATTTTATAAACACTATATGGACAGTTAGTCAGCGAGATGATGAGTCAGTTTTTACAGATCTGCGAGCTTCTTTCTATTTTAATTTTTGTCTATTTATCCAATTCTGAGATCTCTAAAGTCACTTATTCCTTTTGTTTCTGTTTATTTCATTTTTTTTGTTTATTTTCACTACAATTCCAGTGAAGGAGTTCTCTGGCATGAGACGTAGGAGAGGACACTGATCCGGCCTTCTACTGTGTGCTAATCACACAGTGAAATCAGTCTTCAGGGATGAAACCCATCCTTTATCTTCAAGTCACCAGTATGTCGTTCTTCACAGCCAAAATAATCACTGGTGAGATTCTGCTAGAATCTTTAACACTAGCAAGACTGAAATTTTGGATACTCCTTCAAGGAGTACAGTGGGTTGTTTGACCCACTACCCTGGAATGTAATGGCTCAGTAGTCCCTGTTGTTATTCTAATGTACCACTAGTGGCAGGCATCCACATCCTGGGAGTACGATGCAAAGTGTGAAATGTTTGTGTGAAAATGTAAAAAATTAGTGTGAAAATTTTGTGGCTTTGGGTCTTCTAGACATTTGGCTTAAATGGTCAAATAGCAGCTTGGGCTAACGTGTCTGCTGGCACTGTTGTCCGAGCTTTCCCAAAAGCAGAAATAATTTCCGAGGAGCCCCACGGTACATAAAGTGATTCTGACAGCGAGGAAAGTGAACCTGCGAGGTTGGATTTAGAGCAGCTGTTAGATTCTGAAACAGAGGATGAGGACTTGGATGGATTTGATAAATGACTTTATGACGACTGTAAATAATATTTAAATAAAGACTAAAAACTCAGTTTTAGTCCTGAATTATTTTTAAATACACACACTTGTCTGCTTGTGTGTGTGTTGTTGTAAGGCAGACGTACGTAGTAGAGGATACGTATATAAAACCCACATCCTATCATCAGGTGTACCTTATGTGTGTGTTAAATACAGAGCACAAGAAACTGGGACTACGCTTTTAATACGGTGCGCCTCGTGAAAACATGATATGTTTAAAATAAGCAATAATCAATTATCCAAAAGTATTCAAAACTTTTTTCACAAGGTGGATACTGTGTATAATTTTAGAGGATGTGATGTGTTTAAAAGATCAATGTAAGAACAAATATAAAAAAAAAAAAAAAAACATTGTGTTTCAGATGTTGGTTTAAATCTTTGGAATAACTGTGATCAGGAGTTAAAAGAATGTAAACATTTCAACAGTTCAGTACTTTATACAAGAAAAATATAAAAAAAAATCTATGTGGAAAAAGAACGCTAAATATAAATACTTGAAGTTTTTTGTAAACTGCTATAATGTGGAATTTTTTTTGCTTATTTTTAAAGAGTCAGCAAATCCCTAAGTTAAAATGTAAATGTGTAAAAGCGGGCATCATAAGCTCCGCCTTCAGCCTACTCCTTTTTCAGATCTTGTACATTTTGTTTTTCTTCTTGTACTTTAAGAAAATGTTTTAATGTCTGAAAAAAAACCTTGAAACTTGAATCAGAGCTAAGAGTTGAACAAGTGCAGGAGAACTTATGAGAGGTTGCAAAGTTTGGAACATTTTCAATGTTATATTTTTCGCCCGTTTTTTCATGTTTTTATTTCACTTTTACTGTATTTATGTTTAATTGAGAGATTAAAACTCTCAATGGTGAGAATCAGGTTTGGACCTTCAAAATAAAAGACTTCTGACTGAATCAGGAGAGTTGGACTGTTTACAAAGAAACAATAGACAAATGTTTTTACAGAGTCTAAAGGTTGAAGAAAAAAAATCAACACACTCTACAGAGTTATTTTCATTTTAGACGTCTCATTAGCAGTTCCCAGTGTAACCCTAACCCTCTCCCTGGATGCTGTCATGGTAGCTTCCATTTACACAGTACTTTAAACTGTCTTCAGTAAACAACAAGTCAAAATCCTTCAGAAAGATTTGAGTCTGACCAGTCAGACCACATTTTATCAGAATGAAGCTGGTGATTCATTAAAAATAGAAAGAGATAGAAATGTTCATCTGTTTCCCTCTAAGACGTTAAAATGTTTTTTTCATTGAACCAATCAAACAACATTCCACTGGCTGCTGGAACATTCAGTTCAGTTTTTTTTTCATTTTAAAATTCCCCACAGTAAATTCTACTATCTGTTTTTTCTGTGTTTACCAGCTCACAGCATCGGCTGACTGATCAGTTTTAAACAGTGATACCAGAGTATTACTAGAACATCACAGAACAGTAATGATGGGGTATTACTACAGTATCAATGAAGAACAGGAATGATGGATCATCACACACATACTTACACATGTACAATCAATCCATTGCTGTAACACTGATGACAAAGAATCACTTCAGAATAAAAATACTGATATAAAATGGTGATGATAGGATAACACCACACCAGAAATAAAACACACAGTGATGTTAGAATCTCTTTAAAGAAACAAAATACACTTTAGTCTGTAACAGAGGTAGAGAGGGAGGCGATAGCTCAGTGGTAGAATGTTCGCCTTTGGACCGAAGGTCGCCAGGTCTAATCTCAATCCCACTGAGTTCATTTCCAAGTGTCCTTCGGGAAGACACCTAACCCCCCATTTCTCCCACCATCGGCGCCGTCCTAGACCAGATGGGATGGTTGGGGCATGTGGTCAGGATACCTTCCATGTGCCTCGCTGGTGAGGTGTTTTGGGCACGTCACACCAGGAGGAGACCAAGAGGCAGACCCCGGACCCGCTGGAGAGGCTATGTCTCACAGCTGGCCGGGGAATGAATCTGGATCCTGGATCAGGATCAGCCTGGGTGAGAGAAGTCTGGACTTCCCCTCTGAGGCTGTTGCCCCGGCAACCTGGCCGAGAATAAGAGTACGACAATGGAACAGAAAGAGATGAAGGTGTTTCAGGAAAACAAGCTGGAAGAGTTCAGGTTCAATGCCAGAGCTTCTGCTGATAAAATCAGACTTGAAATCCTGGTCAAAGTGAGGACCAAGATCTCCCTGGGGGGTCAGACTCCTCTGGAGGATCTGGATTTAAAACAGCTTCATAAAACACATTGTCTTTTTTTTCCTGCTCGATCAGTTTGTTGGAACATGAATCCTCTGCAGCTCCTCCTACCTGTCCTCCCTCCATCACAGGTAGAAATGTGTTTCATTCCAGGAAACAGCTCACCTTTGAGTCAGTCTGTGGACTGGAGAGTCTTCTCTCAACAAACTGTAAGTCTGAACCTTTTTTTTATTTGGAATAATTGTGATGATGAACTTAAATTATGTTTCAATCTTTTCTGTTTAAAGAAGAAATTGAAGTTATTATTGCTATTATTATTTTATTGCTTAAAAACTATGCAAGTCTTGATGGTTAAATTCAAGCTCATATATAATGAATTTAAAGTAACAATTGTATTACTTTTTTCATTTTATGTTCTAATTTTCATTTTATGTTTTATGATGGATTTCTGAATATTTACTTATATGTTTTTGCTTTCACGATGATTTGAAAAAGGGTCGGCGAAATAAGCGTTTGCTTCAGCCGATACCTTTTTCGGTCCTTTGGTAAAATATAATGTTTCTTTCTTTAATGTGAAATTACACTGTGACCATAATAAATAAATAAATAAATAAATATATAAATATTGATCCCTCATCGGGAAATTTGGGTGCTGCATCAGGTACCCGCTGCTCTCATTTCTTTTCTGATCGCTCTGAAAGATCAATACTTCCTCTGATCTGGAACAACTTATCTCACCATCAGACTTCTCCCCACTCGTCATCACGTCATCACAGAACCAGTCGAACCAGTCTGATAGAATTTATCTTCTTCACAAACAAACTGCAGCTTCAATCAAACAACATTCCACTGGATGCTGGAACATTCAGTTCCAGTTAAAATGTTTCCATTTTAAATCCACTTTCTTTAATCTATGTTTTTATACTGATAAATGTTTAAATTTGTATTTATTTAATATTTTATGTTGTTTTTAAATATTACTGTATTTCTTTATATTTTTAAATGTGATTTACGACGACCTTGAGCACCTAGAAAGACACCCTAGAAATAAAATGTATTATTATTATTATTATGTCCTGCAGTCACACACTCTAAAACACACACCTTGTTATTTTAACTGTAGAACTGATTGAGGATTAATTGGTAGAGGTCGGTAAATGTGGAAGACCAGAAACATTTGAGGAATTGTAAGTTAAAACAAGGAGTCTCACCTCTTCAACTAGTTCTACCATAAAGTGTCAGAGTAAGACCTTTAAATGGTTTCAAAGCAGCAGATGATGGAAAGAAGGACTGCAGATGTGACCAGACCGCCGGGTCTGGACCACCAACACCTCCTCGTCCTGGTCCGCAGCATTTACGGGCCCATTCCTCGTCCCAGGTCTGCCCTTTATGGGCCCACTCATCCAAACCACTGACTGCGGGAACCTTGCTGCATCCTCTTCAGTCACACCAACTATCTTCATGTCTTCCTTCACTGTATCCATGAACCTCCTCTTTGGTCTTCCTCTAGTCCTCTTTCCTGGTGGTTCAGTCTGGTCTCTCTGACTTTAAAACCTCTAACATGTGCTGTTCCTCTGATCCTGTCCATCCTGGTCACTCCCAGGGAGATCATCAGCATCTTCATCTCTGCTACAAACATCTCTGTTTCCTGTCTTTTCCTCAGTGACACTGTCTCTAGACCAATCTCTTTCTGGTGCTCCCTTAATGAGGGAGCACCAGAATCAGTTTTTTTGCCAATCAGTTTTTTTGCCACTAAAAACGCCAATCAGTTTTTAGTGGCAAAAAAACTGATTGGCGGCCACGCCAATCAGCGTGGCCGCTCTCATCACACTGTCTCTGGACCAATCAGCATGGCCGCTCTCACCACACTGTCTCTAGACCAATCAGCATGGCCGCTCTCACCACACTGTCTTTAGACTAATCAGCATGGCCGCTCTCACCACACTGTCTCTAGACCAATCAGCATTGCCGCTCTCACCACGGTTTAAATAAAAAAAACATTTTTTAAATAGTTTTTAAAATAATTAATAATAATTAAATAACTATTTATTTATTTTTTTTATTTAATTAATATGTAATAAATATTATAAATTATATTAATAGTTGATATTAATAATCATCACAGTTAAAATAATTAAGATAATTAAAACATGCAAAATAAAACTATAAAAAGCATGAATAAAATAATAAAATACCTGCTACATTCAGATGAATGATGTGTGTTTCCTCTGCAGCTAGAAAGTGTGTGTGAGCTGATGTGGATTCAGCATCATGGATCTGGACGAAGAGGAAGGAGTCCCCCTCTCTAAACCCACTCAGAGGTCAGATGATCATCTCTAACTGTTCATGACTCTTCTCCATGTCAGAGAACAGTACTCACATCAACAAATATCTGGATTCACAGAACCCAACCAGACCCAGAGGTCCTCAGAGTTCTAGATGGTTCATGTTTAGTCCTGACTCTAGACACCAGCAGGAGGCCGGTCCCAGAGGTCCTCAGAGTTCTAGATGGTTCATGTTTAGTCCTGACTCTAGACACCAGCAGGAGGCCGGTCCCAGAGGTCCTCAGAGTTCTAGATGGTTCATGTTTAGTCCTGACTCTAGACACCAGCAGGAGGCCGGTCCCAGAGGTCCTCAGAGTTCTAGATGGTTCATGTTTAGTCCTGACTCTAGACACCAGCAGTAGGCCGGTCCCAGAGGTCCTCAGAGTTCTAGATGGTTCATGTTTAGTCCTGACTCTATACACCAGCAGGAGGCCGGTCCCAAAGGTCCTCAGAGTTCTAGATGGTTCATGTTTAGTCCTGACTCTAGACACCTGCAGGAGGCCGGTCCCAGAGGTCCTCAGAGTTCTAGATGGTTCATGTTTAGTCCTGACTCTAGACACCAGCAGGAGGCCGGTCCCAGAGGTCCTCAGAGTTCTAGATGGTTCATGTTTAGTCCTGACTCTAGACACCAGCAGGAGGCCAGTCCCACAGGTCCTCAGAGTTCTAGATGGTTCATGTTTAGTCCTGACTCTAGGCACCAGCAGGAGGCCGGTCCCAGAGGTCCTCAGAGTTCTAGATGGTTCATGTTTAGTCCTGACTCTAGACACCAGCAGGAGGCCGGTCCCAGAGGTCCTCAGAGTTCTAGATGGTCCATGTTTAGTCCTGACTCTAGACACCAGCAGGAGGCCGGTCCCAGAGGTCCTCAGAGTTCTAGATGGTTCATGTTTAGTCCTGACTCTAGACACCAGCAGGAGGCCGGTCCCAGAGGTCCTCAGAGTTCTAGATGGTTCATGTTTAGTCCTGACTCTAGACACCAGCAGGAGGCCGGTCCCAGAGGTCCTCAGAGTTCTAGATGGTCCATGTTTAGTCCTGACTCTAGACACCAGCAGGAGGCCGGTCCCAGAGGTCCTCAGAGTTCTAGATGGTCCATGTTTAGTCCTGACTCTAGACACCAGCAGAAGGCCGGTCCCAGAGGTCCTCAGAGTTCTAGATGGTTCATGTTTAGTCCTGACTCTAGACACCAGCAGGAGGCTGGTCCCAGAGGTCCTCAGAGTTCTAGATGGTTCATAAGGCACTAGCATATCACAGATGTAATACGCTTCTTAAATCTAGTTTACGATTCTCTCATTTCTCCAGATTAATGTAATCACACTTTTCTTCTAACACAGCTGCCAATGTTGCATGCCTTCCGTGGGAATGTCTTTCCATGTAACTATTTTTTTAAACAGACAACTTCAGAGTAAACTTTCAGACATTGGTGATGAATGAAAATGATTTGGTCCAAGAAATGTTGAATCCTCTGTTCTCCTTAGTTATTTTTTATTATTATTTTCTTTAATAAAGGGAGTGTCTTATAAACCTTTTGGTCTTTTTCTTTTTGGGGAAAAAGAGAAAATAGTCGATCATCCAGCTGCCACCTGCCTGGCATTCCACCCTGCTGATAGAAACGTGTGTAACAGGATATGATGCAAATCTTCTTGACTAAAATGTTGAAACAAAATATTTTTCCACACATTTTAACAGGATGGAAAACGTTGATAGTATTTGTGTCATGTAACAATGTTCTTAAATATTGAATGTTATAACAAACTGGAATAAAATGTTTTCGAAAGAATCTAAACATCTGGATTCACAGGAACCAGCCCCGGCCTGGATCTGGACCAGGATCTGGACCCAGCTGTGTGTCTGTGAGGAGTGACCGGTCAAAGAGTCATCCTAATGACTTTAAATCAGATCCACAGAGGTGATAAAAGTTTATTATCTGTAGTTTTGTTCTGACTTTTTAAATTTGTTAGTCTATGCCAGGATCCAGCAACATAAAACGTTGAGCCATTTTAGACCAAAAAACAAATATGTGCCCCTCCCCCCTTTACAGAATCAGCTGCACGTCACAATTAAGGAAAAAATGAGTTATTTATATGACCTTGTCGATGATAAAATAAGCTTTCCAATGATGTAAAAATGATATTTTTGTGACAAAAAATGACAGATTTTACTACTATATTCTGCATGTTTACAAACGGACGCTTTTTAGTTGACACTTTTTTGCGGATGCACGAAAGTCACGAGCCAATAAGCAAACCCAGTAGTGCGCATGTGACTTAAAAGCCAGCAAAAACAGGTCGGGGTAGCCTTCTTGTGTCCTAAATTATTCAAATGAACTATTAATGATGTTAAAGTACGTATTTAATAATGAAAGATGGAATTCCCCTTTTATTTTGAAAGGTATTAAGCCTGTATACTGCTCTGAGTCCTTTGCTGTTTGCTATGGTGATGGACAGGCTGACAGACGAGGTCAGACAGGAATCCCCATGGACAATGATGTTTGCAGATGACATTGTGATCTGTAGTGAGAGGAGTAAAGAGGAGGAGGAAAAGCTGGAGAGGTGGAGGTTTGAAGATTAGTCAGAGTAAAACAGAGTACATGTGTGTGAATGAGAGGGATCCAAATGGAAAAGTGAGGTTACAGGGAGAAGAGATAAAGAAGGTGGAAGATTTTAAGAATCTAGGATCAACAGTCCAGAGCAATGGAGAGTGTGGAAAAGAGGTGAAGAAGCGTGTGCAGGCAGACTGGAACGGGTGGAGGAAAGTATCAGGCGTGATGTGTGACAGAAGAGTTTCAGCTAAAATGAAAGAGAAAAATGTACAAAACCGTGGTGAGAGCGGCCATGCTGATTGGTCTAGAGACAGTGTGGTGAGAGCGGCCATGCTGATTGGTCTAGAGATAGTGTCACCGAGGAAAAGACAGGAAGCAGAGATGTTTGTAGCAGAGATGAAGATGCTGAGGATCTCTCTGGGAGTGACCAGGATGGACAGGATCAGAGGAACAGCACATGTTAGAGGTTTTAAAGTCAGAGAGGTCAGACTGAGATGGTTTGGACATGTGCAGAGGAGAGAGAGAGAGTACATCAGAAGAAGGATGCTGGGTTTGGAACCACCAGGAAAGAGGACTGGATGAAGACCAAAGAGGAGGTTCATGGATACAGTGAAGGAAGACATGAAGATAGTTGGTGTGACTGAAGAGGATGCAGGAGATAGGGTTAGATGGAAGAAACTGACTTGATGTGGAGACCCCTAAAAGGAAAAGCCGAAAGAAGAAGAAGATACTCACAGTAATATACGAATACTGGAAGTAAAAAGTACCGTGATTTTTCCTTTTGTTTCATATCTGTTGTTGAAATCTGAGGCGGTGCTGCTTATAAAACACGTGTTTAATGTATGAATAATCATAATATTATTATTTACCTGTTTTTTTATGCTTCTTAAAACATTGATTTATAATATTATCCAAAGAATGGAAAATCAATCATTTTCGTGCAAATTAAAAGTAAAATTAGTATAAAATAAAACTAATACAGTTTAAGTTTGCCTTCATTTTAATGTCCCTGTCCTTCACTGTCTCAGACCAGAGAAGCACCTGTTTGATGTTCTGTATTATCTCAGTTTTGTTTTTGAAGTCTCCAAATAGATGGTCTGATTTGTTGATGAATGACTTCTTAATTAAGTCAACATCTGTAAACGATTTTTTCGTGTGTTTTTATCTCCCAGGTTACAACAAAACTAGCAGCAGTAGTTCAGTTTCAGACATGTCAAGTCTCCTGCATTGGGCGGAGACACCCGCAATTAGGACCTATTTCACGCTCATCAGCCATTGTTAATAAAACTCCCATGTTTGGTACACTCTAGAGCATTCTTCTTCTTCTTCCATCATTTCCCTTCAGGGGGCGCCACAGCATGTGCAGTTTCTTCCATCTAACCCTATCTCCTGCATCCTCTTCAGTCACACCAACTATCTTCATGTCTTCCTTCACTGTATCCATGAACCTCCTCTTTGGTCTTCCTCTAGTCCTCTTTCCTGGTGGTTCTAGAACATAATTACATGTGTAATGAGGCTAAGCACATGATATCTCCTGCTGCTGCTGCTGCTGTGCATCTGAAAATGCAAGTGCAGTAGCCTACTAGCAGCTAGGCTACTAGTCTAGTAGGCTAGGCTACTAGCGGCTAGTGGTAGTAGAGCTAGTCACTAGTAGTGGTATTAGCCGCCAGTAGAGCTAGTTGCTAGTAGCTGTCTGCATGTTCTATTGCCAGTATTGTTTTGGGTGAAGGTATACTGCCATACTGGTGATACTCTTTCAGTTTTCTGGGTTTTTTTCTGTACATACTGTTGTATTTTGTTGTAAATAAAATTCAGGATTTTAGATTTTAATATTAGTCTACAGAGTCATTTGTATAAATTTGTAGCAAACTAAGATAAAAATTTTCGGTTTGCAAAAAAAGCCCAATTTTGTGTTAAAATGTCACCAGAAGGAAACATTTAACAGGGATTCAGTTTTTCTGATAAAGCCCCCTGACATTCCTAGCAGATCTCCATCTTTATGAAGTCCTAAACCTGGCATTAAATTAGAATTACTTTATTGATCCCACACTTGGGAAATTTGTGTGTTACAGCAGCAAACAAGAAAGAAATAGACAGTATATATACAAGAAGAAAAATAAAAAATAATAAAATAGAAGGAATAATGTGACAAAACATTGAGGTCAATACAGACTGAAAGTAAATAAGGAGGTAAAAACAAAAAAAAAAATAAAAAATGCATCCCTGCAGTTTGGAAATGCGATCCGCTTCTTAAACCTAGTTTGTGAGATTAATGTAATCACACTTTTCTTCTAACACAGCTGCCAATGTTGCATGCCTTCCGTGGGAATGTCTTTCCATGTAACTATTTTTTTTAACAGACAACTTCAGAGTAAACTTTCAGACATTGGTGATGAATTCAAATGATTTGGTCCAAGAAATGTTGAATCCTCTGTTCTCCTTAGTTATTTATTATTATTATTTTCTTTAATAAAGGGAGTGTCTTATAAACCTTTTGGTCTTTTTCTTTTTGGGGAAAAAGAGAAAATAGTCGATCATCCAGCTGCCACCTGCCTGGCATTCCACCCTGCTGATAGAAACGTGTGTCACAGGATATGACGCAAATCTTCTTGACAAAAAAGTTGAAACAAAATAGTGGAAACGTTGATAATATCTGTGTCGTGTTTTTCTTCCTACAAAAAACATAAATACAGTATTTATATCTTTTCTCCATTTATTTAATTTTCAAACATTTTTAAAAAGCTCCAGGGAGCCACCAGAGCTGCACTACAGTGTAACTATGTTAATAAATAAAATGTTTTCTAAAGAATCTAAACATCTGGATTCACAGGAACCAGCCTCGGCCTGGATCTGGACCAAGACCTGAACCCAGCTGTGTGTCTATGAGGAGTGACTGGTCAAAAGAGCTTCCTATGGAATTTAAATCAGATCCAAACAGGTGATAAAAGTTTAAATATCTGTAGTTTTGTTCATTCTTTTTAAAGTTGTGTTTCTATGATATTAAATATTGAATAAATGTTGAAAATTATAACCAATAATAAAATGTTTTTTAAAGAATTTAAACATCTGGATTCACAGGAACCAACCTGGACCAGGATCTGGACCCAGCTGTGTGTCCATGAGGAGTGACTGGTCGAAGAATTTTTATATTGACTTTAAATCAGATCCAGAGAGGTAATAAAAGTTTAAATACTCTAGTTTTTTTCTTTCTTTTTAAAGTTGTTTTTCTATTTTAATAAATAATAACTATTAAAACTAATAATAAAACGTTTTCTAAATAATCTAAACATCTGGATCCACAGGAACCAGTCTGGATCTCAGAGTTGTTGTTTTTTTTTTTATGGTGTAGTTTGTTTTACGTTTTCATTGGATTTAGAAAGTTTGAACATTTTGAAATTGTTTTTGAGAATTTTTGTCTTTAGTTAAAAAAGTGCTTTTAAATAAAAAAGTCAGGTCTCTTAAAAAATACAACTTCAGAATTAAAAGAGGTTAAAAAGTGTTTTTATTTAGTTTTTTTTCTGTAAATACTACTGACTACATTAAAAAAAACATTTTTATAATAATAAAAATAATAAATTATATTTAAAAGCACCTTCCAGGACCTGAGGTCGCTGTACAGTTCATTAGATATCAATAAACCAGAAATCAGAAATAAAATAACAAGAAAAATAGATTAAATAAAATAGATAACAATAAAACAAAACTAGAAACAGATCAAAACAAAGCAGAGCAAAATGAATCAATATATAAATCTGGATTAACTGTATGATTTCCTGAAAAGATGAGTTTTGAGGCTGGATTTGAATGGATGAATGTTTCTTTTATTTATTATTATTATTTATTCATTTATTCCAAAACTAAACATCTGAATTCTCACTGTAAGAACAACCTTTTTTTCTTCAACTCCTGAAGATTCACATTTAAAACACACTATCTTTTACTGCATCAACTGTTCCAGGAGCTCTATCCAGCTTCTCTTGGGTCAGCCACCTGCTGTTTGAAGGTTTATTAGAGGGAATAAAAACAAAAGAACAAATTGGCTGCATATCTGTGTTTATCTGGAGCATACCTGGGACTTGTTTCCCGTGCCTGATCCTAACTTCACTGCACTGAAGGGTTGGATTGATTTAAAGATCTGTTGGTACATCCATACCCTTTTGTTTGTTTGTTTGTTTGTTTTTTTAAGAGCCTGCGGTGGGAGGGAGGGTTTTATGTTTTGTTTTATTTTTCTCTACTTTGTCATTTATGTATACATGATTAATACCTACCAATTTCATAGCAATGTAAATGATTATTGCTGTTTGAAAAATTGATAAATAAATTATGAAAATAAAAAGATATGTTGTTAAAATTCTAACTGCAAACACTAATATGAAAGAGAACTTTGAGTGACTGAAATTAATGTGAATTCATTCATACAGAAAAAGTTGGAGAAAAATTTTCTATTATTCTTTTAGCTGCCAAGTGCCCGTCGTTCTTGATAAATTTTACAATTGACTGCAAAAGATCAACGATTCTTTTGGCAGAAACATCAAGTGGATAAAAAAACTTTTTAAAATATTATTTAACACTTATGTGTTGGTCCGATAAGGTTCAACAAATAAATAATCAATTATAACTATTAACATGTATCACTGTACATATTAATAATTATCAGCTTGAGCTTCGTTATGGTTGTTTGATGTTAATACAGTTCTTTTTATTTTTATTTGAACTTTCCCTCAAATTTACATGTAAAGTTGAACATGTGTACAAAAAAAAAAAAAAAAAAACACTGGAAGGTAAAAATAACATGACTGTGTCCTGGAGCGTTTGTGGAGGCGTTTGTAGTTTTTGGAATAAAAAGAATTGACACGGTAAACTGTGTTACATAATTCAGATTAATGATGACATCTGATTGTTCCTGATTCCTCCACAGAGTGGACCAGCAGACCTCAGAGCTTCCCAGTGGTCAGTCTACCCCGCAGCATCAAACACAGCTGGACTCCATATTTAAGGTCTGTACATGTCCAACAACTACTTTTCTATCTCTTCTATTCAGTCATCTTCATGCTGCACTTTGTAGACCAGTGGATTGTCAGGGTGTCCAACATGGATCTGATGTTTGGCTCCATGATTTCAGTCTGATCGGCTCCTTCATGTCCTTTTCACTTCCAGATACTGGAGGACAACATCATCACTTTTGTGAAGAACCAGCTGAAGAACTTCCTGAAGCTTCTGAGTCCAGATTACCCAGAATGCTCAGTGTTGGAGGGTGAGGATGAAGAGCAGAGGAGCAGAGAGGCGTTAGTGAAGATCACAGTGGACTTCCTGAGGAGAATGAAGCAGGAGGAGCTGGCTGAGCATCTGCAGAGCAGTAAGAGGATTTCTCTAAAGATTGAAGCTGCTGATAAAACATTTACTGATGTCTCAGCATCTGGAACATCACATGTTCACATCCTCATTCTTAACAGGATTAAAATATTTACTGACTGATGTTTTTTCTTCTTCTCATTTAGAACTTCTTGCTACAGCCTGTGGACGTAAACTAAAGTCCTCTCTGAAGAAGAAGTTCCAGTGTGTGTTTGAGGGGATTCCTAAAGCAGGAAGTCCAACCCTTCTGGAGCAGATCTACACAGAGCTCTACATCACAGAGGGAGGGACTGCAGAGGTCAATGATGAACATGAGGTCAGACAGATTGAAGCAGCATCCAGGAAACCACACAGACCAGAAACAAGCATCAGACAAGAAGACCTCTTTAAAGTCCCACCTGGAAGAGATCAACCAATCAGAACAGTGATGACCAAGGGCGTGGCTGGCATTGGGAAAACTGTCCTAACACAGAAGTTCACTCTGGACTGGGCTGAAGACAGAGCCAACCAGGACATCCAGTTGATGTTCCCACTGACTTTCAGAGAGCTGAATGTGATGAAAGAGAGAAAGTTCAGCTTGGTGCAACTTGTTCATCACTTCTTTACTGAAACCAAAGAAGCAGGAATCTGCAGCTTTCAAGACTTCCAGGTTCTCTTCATCTTTGATGGTCTGGATGAGTGTCGACTTCCTCTGGACTTCCACAACAATGAGACCCTGACTGATGTTACAGAGTCCACCTCAGTGGATGGGCTGCTGACCAACCTCATCAGGGGGAACCTGCTTCCCTCTGCTCGCCTCTGGATCACCACACGGCCTGCAGCAGCCAATCAGATCCCTTCTCACTGTGTCAGCATGGTGACTGAGGTCAGAGGGTTCACTGACCCACAGAAGGAGGAGTACTTCAGGAAGAGGTTCAGAGATGAAGAGCAGGCCAGCAGGATCATCTCCCACATAAAGACATCACGAAGCCTCCACATCATGTGCCACATCCCAGTCTTCTGCTGGATCACTGCTACAGTTCTGGAGGTTCTACTGGAAACTAGTCAGAAAGGAGAGCTGCCCAGTACCCTGACTGAGATGTACATCCACTTCCTGGTGCTTCAGACCAAAGTCAAGAAGGTCAAGTATGATGGAGGAGCTGAGACAGATCCACACTGGAGTCCAGAGAGCAGGAAGATGATTAAGACTCTGGGAAAACTGGCTTTTGTTCAGCTGCAGAAAGGAAACCTGATCTTCTATGAATCAGACCTGACAGAGTGTGGCATCGATATCAGAGCAGCCTCAGTGTACTCAGGACTGTTCACACAGATCTTTAGAGAGGAGAAAGGACTGTACCAGGTGAAGATGTTCAGCTTCATCCATCTGACTCTTCAGGAGTTTCTGGCTGCTTTTCATGTTCGTCGAACCTTCATCAAATCTGGAAACAACCTGATGAAGGAGATAAAAACATCCGGGTGGTCCTCATTATTTAAAAAAACAAATGATGACCGTCTCCACCAGAGTGCTGTGATGAAGGCCTTACAGAGTCCAAATGGAAACCTGGACATGTTCCTCCGCTTCCTCCTGGGTCTTTCACTGGAGACCAATCAGAACCTCTTACGAGGCCTGCTGACACAGACAGGAAGTAGCTCACAGACCAATCAGGAAACAGTTCAGTTCATCAAGAAGAAGATCAGTGAGAACCTGTCTGCAGAGAGAAGCATCAACCTGTTCCACTGTCTGAATGAACTGAATGATCGTTCTCTGGTGGAGGAGATCCAACAGTCTCTGAGATCAGGAAGTCTCTCCACAGATAAACTGTCTCCTGCTCAGTGGTCAGCTCTGATCTTCATCTTAGTGTCATCAGAAGAAGATCTGGATGTGTTTGACCTGCAGAAATTTTCTCCTTCAGAGGAGGTTCTTCTGAGGCTGCTGCCAGTGGTCAAAGTCTCCAACAAAGCTCTGTAAGAACAAGATTAAACTTTCTAAATCCCTTCTTATAGTGTCTAAAAGCAGACAGATGAAAAAAGGAGAAATCCACCATCATCAGGTCTCATTTAGTCATTGATTGATTTTTGAAGTTGGTTTATTTTCTTCATGATTTCAGGTATCATCAGGTATTTGTACATCATGTGTATCATGTTTTCATCTGGTCTAAAAGTAAACAACTTGTTTACTTAACCTGATAAAATCCCACAGTCTTCTTATAATCTGATAGAAATATAAAAGGTTCTGTACTATTTTTTTCAGCTACTATATCACACTATGAGGGACGTGGTTGGTCTTCACACAGTTCAATAATACAAAGATTTGTAGATTAAACATGGGAATATCTTCAATTCTCCTTCTAAAGATGTAGAACTGATCCAGTAACCCTGTGATAGAGCACATCCTCTAGTTCCAGTTGAAAAAAAAATTCATTTCAGAATAAATATTTTATAAACACTCACTTAAAAAAGCAACAGGTTTGATGCAGATGAAACACCTGAGAAAACAGTGTCTGAGGAGCCTCCGCTGCAGAAGGCTCCTCACATTGAATCTCCAGCCATGATCCACGGATAGGAGACAAGGCTGGAGAGAGATCTCCACCAGGGGTTGAGAGACGAGGCCGGAGCCAGATCTCCACCAGGGGATGAGAGACGAGGCCAGAGCCAGATCTCCACCAGGGGATGAGAGACGAGGCCTTGATGTCCCTTAAACCTCTTTTTGAAACTGTTTCTCTCCTGGTAACTGTTGGGACGGTCTTTAGTCTTCCTGTCACACTGCATGTAGAAATATTAAAAGTGTAAAGACACTCTTTTTAAACTAGTCCATATATTTTATAGTTTGTTTGTTTTTATTTTTGTATCAAACATCATAATAATATTTTATTGTTTCCTCTCTCCTCCTCCTCAGACTGAGACGCTGTAATCTCTCAGAGAGAAGCTGTGAAGCTTTGTCCTCACTTCTCAGCTCCCCGTCCTCCAGGCTGAGAGAACTGGACCTGAGTAACAACGACCTGCAGGATTCAGGAGTGAAGAGGCTGAGTGATGGATTGAAGAGTCCAAACTGTAAACTGGAATCTCTCAGGTCAGGATTCATACACCAGTTCACATGATGATCTTTAGAACTCTCAGAAACTGATGATGGAAGCAGAATGTCTGTCAAACTACAAACACTGGCTCATAATAAAAATAAACATCACATATGTTAATATTACAGTGTCTTGGTGATCTCCTGTCTTTGTTATATAGCGCCACCATGAGGTCAGGTTTAATTCTAGCTGTAGTTCCACAGCAGTTCTCTCAGTGTTTCTGATAAATGTCTTGTTTCCTTCAGGCTGTCAGGATGTCTGATCACAGAGGAAGGCTGTGCTTCTCTGACCTCAGCTCTGACCTCCAACCCCTCCCATCTGAAAGAGCTGGACCTGACCTACAACCATCCAGGAGATTCAGGAGTGAAGCTGCTAACAGCTGGACTGGAGGATCCACACTGGAGACTGGAGAAGCTCAGGTATGGAGAGATTTCTACACACAGCAGATCCACATTTCTCTAAACACATGAAGAAGAACTGTTTCTATTTCTCTGTCCTTCACTCAGCTTCTGATTCCATCCTGATTCTGAGTTTTATTAAAACAATGCAGGAGACTTTTTCCTTCATTTAAACTTGATAAAAAGTCTAAGAACTTCATATAAAAACATTTTTCTCTCAGAAGTGGCTTCACTGAGGATCAATAAATTCTCAGTATTAATTCATATTTGATGTTTCTGTAGAAACAGAAAGTAAAAAACTAGTTTAGTTTAGTTTATTAGTGGAATGCCCCTTGAGATGTAACATCTTATTTTCAAGAGGGTCTAAAAAAACAACAAAAAACAACATTACAAAATAGTTTAACAAATAAAATAAACAAACAAACAAACTCACTCCAAACTTTCAACTTCACATCAGCTACCAATAGATCATAAAGATAAACAAAATAAATTAGAATATAAATACATAAACAACATATATACACATACATATATAGACAATCAAAAAAATAAAATAAAATAAACAGTCAATATAAGGACACTTAATCGAATACACGTAAGTTTGCTTCATATGTACATGTTTACAAATCACAAAATAAAGAGTTTCAATGTAACTATAAAGTTAAAATAAGGGTATGATAAAAATAAAAAACTAAAGACATTGACATGACGTTTTCAAATATTTGAATAAAGATGACTTAAATAATGATGTCATGGATCTTAACGAGGTGGGAAACTTCTTCCAATCAGAGGGAGCTTTGTGTTGAAATGCTCTACGACAGACTTCTTTGTGAATGTGTGGAACTGAAAAGGTGAGACAGTGAGTTCTCCTAAGAGAGAATGAAGAGGCTACTGGAACTAAAAATTACTTCAGATAAAAAAGAAAAATAATTCAATTTAAAACTGAGTTGAATCCAGTGTAGTTGACGCCTCTGGGAAGGCTGTAACCAGTTAAGTTGATCAAATAAAAAACAATGATGTGTTAAATAAGGACAATTCAAAATAAATCTGAAAAGTGTATTGAAGAGAACATTCAATGGTTTCAGATGTGAGGCATATGTATTTTGATACGTTGTATCGGCATAATCAATAATAGGTAAAACAAACTGAGTAATTATTCTTTTTTTTAACATCAAATGTTAAACAATTAGAAGATCGAAAAAGAGGATTTAATATGGCATATGTTCTTTTAATAATGTAATCAATATGAGGTTTAAAATTAAGCTCAGAGTCCAGCCAGAGACCAAGATATTTAACACGGTCAGTATTTAGCATTAGGGAACCATTAATAAACTTTATTGTAAGATCAGAGCAGTTAAGTCATTTCTGATGGGTACCAAAAAGTAAACAGCAAGATTTTTTCATATTTGAAAGCGGTTGATTATTTAACAGCCAGTTTTGGATTAAATCAAAATCAAACTGTAACTAAGTTTGTAAAAATGAAGGATCAGAATGAGAAATGTAAATAACTGTGTCGTCAGCATAAAGATTTACAGAACAATGTGAAATAACTTGAGGAAGATCATTAATAAAAATAGAAAACAAAAGGGGCCCAAGAAAAGAGCCATGAGGCACACCCTTTACCATGATACATTTATCAGACTGAACACCACGAGTAATAACATACTGAGTTCTGAAGATAAGAATTAAACCATAAAATTGCAGTAAAATCCAGACCTAAAGCATTTAATCTGTCTAAAAGTAAATAATGATCCACAAGATCAAAAGCTTTTGAAAAGTAAAAAAAAAATAGAGCCACATATTGATTTTGGTCAAAAGAAGTAAACAGATCATTGGTAAATTTTAATAAAGCAGTGGTAGTGGAAAACCCAGGTCTGAAACCAGACTGTAGTGGAGATAAGATGTTATAAACATTTAAGTGGCTGAAAAGCTGTTTAAAAATAATTTTTTCAAAGACCTTGGCTACACTACAAATAATGTAAAGTATCTCCACCTTTAAAAAGAGGAGTCACTCTGGCTGTCTTCCACATGATGGAAATTGAGACGTTTTCAAGAACAAATTAAACAGATCGGTTAAAGGAAACATGAATATATGGGCTGTGACTTTTAAGAATTTAACATCCAAACCATCTGGACCGACACTGCAGTTAGAATTCAAATTAATCCATAATTAATGATAGACATCCATAGGAGAAATTTTGATAAACAAAAAAGAACGACCGGAGGATGGATTATTAAATAAACATTCAGAAATATAATTAGAATTAATAATAAAACTGATGGAGGAAAAATGTAGATTAAATGTCTGAGAAATTTTTTAGGGGTCAGATATCATTTAATTGTTGTAAATAATGTGATTAATCATTTTACTTTTATCTTTATTAAGAAGTGAATTAAGGTGAGACCAGAACTTTTTGGGATCGTTCAAATTTTTATCAAAACCCTCTTTATAATAATTACATTTAACATTTCTAGTTTGTGTTTTACAGGAGTTTCTCAGTGATTTATAAATGTCCCAGTCAGCTGGATTCTTAGAAACTTTATGGTTTTTCAGGCCTGGTCCCTTTTTCTAAAAAGATGAAGCAGGTCAGAATTAATCCAGGGCAGGCGTCGGCCTTTCACACGTATAGTTTTTAGGGGAGCATGCTTATCAATAACATTTAGAACTTCAGTAAGAAAATAATTCCAAGTATCGTCAACATTTGGAATAAGTTTGAATCGTTCCCAATTTATAAGATTATTTATAAATAGTTCAAAATCCAAATGTTTGGATTGTTTAATTTTGATATACCTCGGTGGAGATCTAGATAATTTAATCTTCCATAAACAAAAAACAACAGAGTGATCATTAAAACAATCAGACATGACACCAGATGAAGATATTCTAGTATCCAGTCTAAAAGTGAGGAGGAGTGATGATCTACTCTGGTAGGTTCTGTTATGATTTGAGTTAGATTAATACTGTTAATTAAAGACCTTTAATTAGAAGAGGAACGATGAAGCTGATTACTGTTAAAATCCCCAGGACTATAAGTTCATTCTGCTTTTGAAATGAATTAATAGTAGAAATTATGGAATTTATTGAATCCACTGGAGCATTTGAAGGTCTGTAAACATTAAAAACAATAAAGTGTTTATTTGTGTGAAATTTTATGTCAATTGACAGACACTCAAAATGAACTGGCTCCACAGGTGGAAATACACACATCGATGTTAAAACAGAAGATACATAAGTGGGTACACCACCTCCTCTTGTACCTCTGTCAGCACGATACAAAATAAAACCATCCATTTTGACGACATCATCTGAAATATTGCTCTGGAGCCAGGTCTCAGAGATTGTGATTCCATTGTGAGTCCTAAGAAGGTCAATTTTAAAGAATAAACTCCTTATATTGACGTGAATTATTTTTAATCCTTTAAATGTATCTATTTATATAAGTTTTTAAAGAAAACGACAAGACAGCAGGTGGACAAAAGAGAGGAGCAAGAACACACACACACACACACACATATACACACACACACACACAAAGCATAAGAAAATTAAAAAAAAACCAACCAAACAAAACCCATACCTCTTAACAAAGATATCCATGAGCCAAGCTCAGTCTGCATCGTATAATATTAAAGAAAAAATTAATAAACACAAACTGCAAATTAATGAACACTCATTATTAAACAATAACACACACCACCGGAAAAAAAAAAAAAAACACTTTTTTTTATCTCTTTCTTCTTCTCATTTTATAATTCTAAGAAATTCAATTGAATCTTAAACAAAAAGTAAATCCAGTTTGAGAGAGAGAGAGAGAGAGAGAGAGAGAGAGAGAGAGAGAGAGAGAGAGAGAGAGAGAGAGAGAGAGAGAGAGAGAGAGAGAGAGAGAGAGAGAGAGAGAGAGAGAGAGAGAGAGAGAGAGAGAGAGAGAGAGAGAGAGAGAGAGAGAGAGAGAGAGAGAGAGAGAGAGAGAGAGAGAGAGAGAGAGAGAGAGAGAGAGAGAGAGAGAGAGAGAGAGAGAGAGAGAGAGAGAGAGAGAGAGAGAGAGAGAGAGAGAGAGAGAGAGAGAGAGAGAGAGAGAGAGAGAGAGAGAGAGAGAGAGAGAGAGAGAGATTCTGTGTTTCTTTGAGAAGAGGTGAGCAGCTCCTGGACCAACACGATCTGATCTCAGCAGCATGTTAGGATTCATTCATCTCACATTTAATAGATTATAAAATAAATCTGAGCTGTTTTATAATAATTACTGAAAAACTTCATTCAGTTCATTAACTAGAAAACAAGGAGGAGATGAATAAAAATCCAAATAAAGGTGGTGAAGAGGTGGAGGAGAAATATGTGGGAGAAGTATTGATCAAGTAGGTCCACCATGATGCTTTATACATAGGACACAGAACTTCTTGCTACGGCCCTGGCTGTGTGAGAATCAGCAGCTGTGATTGGACAGAGAAAGACATGAGACTGCAGCTCATCTTGTCAGGATGCTGAAAATACCAGTGTGGATGTTGGACTCAGTAGAAGCTGGATGATGGGACTGAAGCAGCAGACTGGATCAGATCTGGAAGGAGTGTGGTGAGATGATGCTGCTGATCCCTCTGATTGTCTTGCTGTCCACACACCAGCAGGATCTGCAGGAAGAATGTTCTGGAACAAATCCTCAGTGATGATGCTGTCTCAGCTCCAAACAGGCTGGAAGACACAACGTGTCCTCAAACAGAGTCTCTGACAGTCATTTAGATTCATGTCACTTTAACATTTCACAGATGATCAGAACAAAGAATCTGATCCAATCTGCTCTGCACAGGAAGCTGATCAATAAGACTTCAGGTCAGAGAGAAGATGGCAGCTCTTGGTTAGATCAGGACTTTCTGCAGAGTTCTTCATCTGTGAAGGAGAAGACGTCTGAAAGAAGAAACTGGGACTTCCACAAAGCAGCTTTGTTGCTGTGGACCAATCAGCTTCCTGATTCTGCTCCTTCTAGTCTGGAGATGCTCCATTCAGGTGGAGGTGTCCAGATGTTGGACTGCTCCTTTCTCAGTGTAGAACAAAGTGTGTATGAGAGCCATGTAATGTCCATGTTAGCATGCTCTGACCCCCTCCTCCTTTCAGGGTGGAACCTGCTGGAGAACCATGGCTGAGACCAGGTCTGAGGAAGTGTAAGTGTCTTCTTCATTGGATTCATCCCATCCAGCCATCTTCACTCTGTCACATCACTCATTCAAAGTGTCAATAGATCAATAACTGCAGCTGGATTGTGTTTGTTCTCTCCATCAGATTCCTGTCCACTCACAATCGACATCAACACAGTGAACAGAGACCTCAAACTGTCTGAGAACAACAGGAAGGTGACATGTGTGGAGGAGCTTCAGTCATATCCTGATCATCCAGACAGATTTAACTACTGGCCTCAGCTTCTGTGTGGAAATGTTCTGACTGGTCGCTGTTACTGGGAGGTCCAGTGGAGAGGAGATGTGGATATATCAGTGAGTTACAGAGAAATCAGCAGGAGAGGAGACAACAGAGACTGTGTGTTTGGATTCAATGATCAGTCCTGGACTCTGAGATGCTCTGATGATGATGGTTACTCTGTCTGTCACAATGACAGAGAAACCCGTCTCTCCTCGTCCTCTGTCTCCAACAGAGTAGCAGTGTATGTAGACTGTCCTGCTGGCTCTCTGTCCTTCTACAGAGTCTCCTCTGACTCTCTGATCCACCTCCACACCTTCACCACCACATTCACTAAACCTCTCTATGCTGGGTTTGGGGTCTGGTGGTCTGAGTCTGGTTCCAGTGTGTCTCTGTGCTGAGTGTAAAGAGTCTGATCCTAGCAGAGAAACTCTGACTGATGAACAGATCGTTCAGTTTGATGTTTGGATGTTTGTAGAATTACAAGCACATAAAATAGAACAATAATTCTTTCTGATGTAAAAACAGAGGAATTCTACTTCCATATCACACATGTAACGTGTCCCAGAGTTCTTTGTTCTTCAGAAAGTCACTCATACACACACACACACACACACACACACACACACACACATACACACACACATATACACACACACACACACGTGTTTTGGGAAATCTGAAGTTACATAATAGAGACAGTTGCCATGGCGACGCCACCACCACCTCCACCTGCATCAGGACTTTTTCCAGCAAATGAAGAGGAAACAGTTTCCATCTGAACGGGTTGGCACGAGTGTGTGTTCCTGGTTCTTAGAGTTAGAGGAACACTAGCCTTTCTTTGTGTAGTCTGCATGTTCTACCTGTGTATGTGTGGGTTTTCTCTGGTTTCATCTAAAAACATACATGTTAGGATGATTCGCTGCTTGGAATGAGTGTGTGTGTGTTTTAAATTTTATTTTAGCTTTTTTTTTTTCCCTTCTTTATAATAATCTTTTTATTAATGAAAAACTAGGGGAGTTTTCACCGTCTTCAGGGGAGACGGTGGCCGCGTGGTTAGAGCGTTCGCGCGCGGACTGGAAGGTCGCAGGTTTGCGTCCCACGGAGAGCACGTCTCGGGTCCTTGGAGAAGACACCTAACCCCCGCTTCCCTCACCATTGGCGCCGTTGAAGGACAGCCTGCTGCGGTGTAAGGAGTGCAGCAAACAAATTTCCCCGGTGAGGGATGAATAGAGTAATTCATTTATTTATTTATTTATTTAGAACGATCATAATGGCGTACAAAATTTACTGTGATGAAATGGCGGCACTATGTGGACCCTTTTGGTACTACATACAAATGAAACTTCCGGTAACTGAATATTTTTTTCATCTTTCTTTTTGCCGCTTTTTCTTGTTGTTTTTTTTTTTTCTTAACTTTGGTACTTTAAAAAATAATCGGGGTTTTTAAAAAATTAATTACATTTTAAATCGCTTATAACTTCCCTGTCTCAAAATGTATTTTCAAAATTTTAATTTGTTTTTCCCAATATTTTTCTATTTTCAATTGTTTTATTTTAAAAAGAAAAACTACAAACATCATGGCGTCGACAGTATTTTTTGATGATATGGCGGCGCTACGTGGACACTTTTGGTACTACATCCAGGTCAAACTGGGTAAAAAAAAAATTCTTATTTTATTTTTTATGTTTTTTAGTTGTCTTTTCTTCCCAATTTTTTCCTAATTTTCCACCAATAAAACCCAGCTAAAAACAAAGCATAATTCATTTTGTTTGATTGATTAGCAGCTCACTGGAAACTTCTGGACTACAAAAATTACCACCTTCGGGTACCAACCCTTTTTTTTTTTTTTCTCCTTAACATCTGGGTCTTATTTATTTTTTTATTTTTCTTCTCTTTTTTTTTGCTGATTTTATATCGTTTTACTAAATCATTGCAGTAAAAACTACAAACATGGCACCTGCAATTTATTTTAAGGCTTTCGAACTGCATTTAAATTTAATTTTACTTTTTTTTTTTTTTTTTTACTTTTGGGCCAAAAATCTTACATTTTGATTTTTTTGTTTCCCTTTTTGTTTGTTTTTTTCTTTATTATTTTTTTTAATGTTAAAATTGAAAATAAAAATAGACTACAAACAACATGGTGTTGATTTATTACTTTGATGAAATGGCGACATTTAGTGGACAGTTTTAGTACTGCATGAGACAGACATTATTTTTCTTCTTTTATCTCTCCTTGTATTTATTTTGAAAAAGACTTTCAAAAAAAGAATAAATCGTCTAAATTATTTAAATAAAATGGTGGCATGAAGTGGAACCTTCTGTTTCTATAGCAGGTAGAACTTATTTTTTGCTCTGTTTTGTTAATATTAAAAAACTTCAAATATGGCGTCAATCCTTTACTTTTTTGTGAAAAAGCGACGCTTAGTGGGATTTTTAGGTACTATAGGAGGAAGAATTTTTAGTACTTGAATATTTTTATTTTTTATTTGCAAATTTCCATCAAATTACAAAAAAAGATCTGAATTAAATGAATAATAATTAATAATCCTTCCGGTCGAGCTCCATCCCTTTGGTCCCCTCAACGTCCAGCCGGGGTCTCCTTCCAGTCGAGCTCCATCCCTCTGATCCTAGTTTAAACCATAGTTGACGTTTTACTTTGAAATGCCTGCTTTTCTTTCCTCTCTCCTGCTGGACTCGGTGATGTCGTAATGGAGGTATTTACAGGAACAAGGTGTGCCCTTCGGGGGTAAAATTACCTGCTTTTCACAAGAAGAAAACTTATTTACAGACTTTAAAGCAACAAAGAGTTATTTATCAGGTCTGAAAGGATTTCTAAAGCCTTCCTTCCAGGCATGTGTAAACTCTGTACATCCCCCAGCCCCGCTCTGCTGCTCCACACACAGACAGTACCCACTAAGATACACCTCAGGACAGGCTCTCTGCTGTTTGGAGATGATGTGGTTATGTTGGCATCGCCAGGCCGAGATAAAATATCTACATTCCTACCCTCACCATAGTAACCAGGATCTACGTTCTTACCCTCACCATGGTAACCAGAATGTACATTCGTACCCTCACCATGGTAAACAGGGTCTACATTCCTACCCTCACCATGGTAACCAGGGTCTACATTCCTACCCTCACCATGGTAACCAGGGTCTACGTTTCTACCCTCACCATGGTAACCAGGATCTACGTTCCTACCCTCACCGTGGTAACCAGGATCTACGTTCCTACCCTCACCATGGTAACCAGGATCTACGTTCATACCCTCACCACGGTAACCAGGGTCTACGTTCCTACCCTTACCGTGATAACCAGGATCTACGTTCCTACCCTCACCATGGTAACCAGGATCTACGTTCCTACCCTCACCATGGTAACCAGGATCTACGTTCATACCCTCACCATGGTAACCAGAATCTACATTCGTACCCTCACCATGGTAACCAGGGTCTACATTCCTACCCTCACCATGGTAACCAGGGTCTACGTTCCTACCCTCACCGTGGTAACCAGGGTCTACGTTCCTACCCTCACCATGGTAACCAGGATCTACGTTCCTACCCTCACCGTGGTAATCAGGGTCTACGTTCCTACCCTCACCGTGGTAACCAGGATCTACGTTCCTACCCTCACCATGGTAACCAGGATCTACGTTCCTACCCTCACCGTGGTGAGGTTTTTCAGGCACAGGAACAGAAGATGAGGTTCATGATAAACTTACTGGTGATGACACTGCCGCAGAGCGACGCCACGAATCCAACGCTGACCATCACCACGGTGATGAGGCGGCCTCGCTTGTGTCGCTGCAGCATCACCAGCATCAACAGCCCGACGACGGAGTGGACGAAGGGCGAAGAGAAGACACACCAGAGGAAAACCCAGTACCACATTTCTGAGGACAGCCAATCACAAAGCAGCATGATGAGGACAGCCAATCACAAAGCAGCATGATGAGGAGAGCCAATCACATGGCAGCATCATGGAGACAGTCAAATACACGACAGCATCATGAGCACACACCTGGTTGTCATGGTGATGTAAATGGATGTAAATCAAACAGCAGTCATTATTTTAAACTCGTTACAGTGCGCATGCTCCTAGCTGCAAAGTGAATGAGGGAGGCTCCGTGAACCCAGAGTCCTAACACCTGCTCCACAGAGAGGTTCAGAGCCGCCATTATGGCATGGCGCCATCTGTGGATGCTACTGGAACTGCGGAATGAAGAACTTCCAGGTCTTAAATTTATTTTTTTAATTTTATTTGAGCTTTTTTACCCTTTTTTTTAATAATAATTTTATTTCAATGAAAAACAACAACAATCGTAATGGCGTATAAAATTTACTGTGATGAAATGGCGACTCTGAGTGGACACTTTTGGTACTACATACAAATGAAACTTCCGGGAACGGAATGTTTTTTAATGGGTCTTTTTACCACTTTTTCTCGCATTTTTTGGTTTGTTTTTTACTTTAAAAAATAATTGGCTTCATTAATAAATTTTCATTTTTTACTTTTTTAGAAATTTTTAAATATTTTCTTATTTTAAAAAGAAAAGCTACAAACATCATGGCGTCGATGTTATTATTTGAAGAAATGGCGGCTCTACGTGGACTGTTTTGGTATTACATTCAGGTTAAACTTGGGGGGAAACAAAAATCTTATTTTATTTAAAAAAAAAAATGGTTGTTGTTTTTTTCTCCCATTTCTTTCTAACTTTCCTTTAATAAAAGAACTGCAGCTCAAATCAAAGCGTAATTAATTTTGTTTGATTGAATAGCAGCTCACTGGAAACTTCCGGACTACAAAAATCACCACTTTCAGGTACCGACTCTTCTTTTTTTTTATTGTTGTTTTTTTTCCGTAACATCCGGGTCTTAAAGCCTCATAATTGATTTTTTATAATATTTCCTCTTTTTTTTTTTTTTTTTGGTTGATCTTCTTTACTTTTACTAAATCATTGCGGTAAAAACTACAAACATGGCACCTGCAGTTCATTTTAACACTATCGGACTACATTTAAATGTACTTTCTTCTTCTTTTTTACTTCTGGGGCCGAAATCTCACATTTATTTTTTGTTTACTTTTTTTTTTTGTCATTATTTTGTTTTAATGTTAATATTGAAAAAAATAAAAAGACTACAAACAACATGGCGTTAACTTATCACTTTGATGAAATGGCGGCACTCAGCGGACACTTCTAGTACTACATGAGGCAGACCTTATTTTTATTCTTTTTCTGTCCTTATATATTTTTTTAAAAAGACTTTTTTTTTTAAAAAAGAATAAATTGACTAAACTATTTAAATAAAATGGCGGCACGATGTGGAACCTTCTGGTACTACAGCAGGTAAAACATATTTTTCGCTTTGTTTTGTTAATATTAAAAAACTACAGAGGACGTCAATCCTTTACTTTTCCGTGAAAAAGCGACGCTTAGTGGGATTCTTAGGTACTACAGGAGGAAGAATTTTTAGTACTTTAATATTTTTATTTTTTTATTTGAAAATTTCCAAAAAATTAAAAAAAAGACCTGAATTTAATAAATAAATAAATAATAATCCGTCAGATTAATTTAAAAATGAATGAACATTTAAAACTATTTGTAAATCATCCAGCAGGAGGAGCCCTTCTCTCTTTTTTTATGAGGGAATGCTTTTTGTTTTCAGGTCTTATTTTGCACAAGGATCTCATTGACACACACACACACACACACACACACACACACACACACACACACACACACACACACACACACACACACACATTCTACACCATAGTTTCAACATCATCAACAATACGTCGTGGATACTGATATCCTATACCAGTATGATGCTGCACATTTAGCTTTAGATTTATTCATTGATTTACTATAAAGTGTAGGCCCGTCCTCATGTCTGCTCATTTGTGAACAGATATAACAGTTAGATTTATTTTTGTTTTTAAAGATGGTATATACATAGCGATACCAAATATTTCTGAGGATTGGATGAGCATGTGTAGTGTTTACAGGTTGTAGGTGAAAGCCGTCATGGCTCCATCTCCGCTTCCTGCTCCTCACTTGAGAATCACCTGTAGGTTGTGAGAGAAACTGGAGACACAGAGCAACCAGGAAAAGTCTCTGGCAAAATCAAAATAAGCCACAATAAATAGGGCCCAGTTTAGCTGATTTCTTCACCGCTTTGAGACGCTGGCCCCTATTGGCTACCAGTTCCTGTGTTACAGACTTTCACTGCTACCCCCGTCTGTCGTTGTGGCTCAAGCAGTAGTTGAACTTTCTTGCAGTGGCTCTGATGTATCCAGGAGGGCCTCTCAGTGATTTTCAGTGCTGTGGGTGTAGTCAGCAGAACTTGATGAAGGTCCCTCCCACCGTGGCGAGCTCCAGTTTCTTCTCTGCAAAACCTTTATCAGGACCAAAACCTTGGGCAAATCTTGTCCTGCAAAACAGAATAAAAACTAGTGTACCAGCCATCCAGATGATTGGTTATTTGCTTCCTGATTAGTTTTAAACAATTTGCTCATCCATTCTGTTAAAGTATTTTCAGTCTTACTTTTAGCTTCTTAAGCTGAAAATCCAAACCTCATAAACTTCAAGATATAATCTGATTTAATAAATGATTTAATAGATGCTTTACTACTGTAAGTGAATCACAATGTTTAACAGGATATATTTCTATCTATTTTCAAATCAGACCAACTGTTACTAAACAATACTTTACTCCTTGTGCCAATGAAAACTTAAAAAAAAAAATCACCTCTCTTTCGTCTTAAGTGACCTTGACTGTTATATTTATAACAGATCAAACATGATCGACAAAAACTTTTTTGTCAAAGTAAAATGGACAAATTAAATAAACTATCTCTCCTCTTGAGCGATGGGTAAGTCCCATGGCTCACTATAGCTACAGTTTTAAATTACATCTGGTCTATCTGTATGTATGGTGATCTCATGCCTGATAAAGATTCCAGTGCTCTCAGTACTGCATAAAGTTCTGCGATTTGTGCTAAACTGTTTTAAATTTAATACTTTGTTTCTGTAGTCACAGCAAATCCAAACCAGAGGTGTCAAAAGTTCCAACATTTTCTACTCAAGTAGAAGTATAAATACCGAGTTAAAAAACTACTTTAGTAAAAGTAGAAGTATCAACTGAAGTTTTTACTCAAGTAAAAGTAAAACGTAACCTATTGTCAAAACTACTTAAAGTAAAAAAAGTAAAAGTAATTTTCAGAAAAAAGGAATATTGTTAACAAAAGCGTATGAACATATTTTTAACTATTATCACATGCTTTAAGGAGCAGAAAATATGATAATAAATGAATGTGTTTTGGTGAAACTTTATGAATCAGAAACATTTATTTCTTAATAATCTTTATTGGAAATCGATTAATGAACACAATCAAATGTATTAACATAAGCAGGGCATTATGTAACGTCCCTTCAGCTACCAAGCTTCACTCTGCATCACCTAATTTAACCAACTTCAAGACACAAACACACTCAATGTTAAAAAAACACAAACACACTCAATGTAAAAAAAAGGAAAAAAAAACACAAACACACTCAATGTAAAAAAATAATAATAATAAAAATAACCAAAAGGCTTTTTTAAGGCAGGTAGTTTTCAAAGTTCTTTGAGGCAATAATGAATAGTCTTTAACAAGTTTCTAAGGTTGGCAGTGCCACATAGGTGTCCCCCCCTGCGTGACACCTGGAACCCAGCAGTGGGGAGGGTATATGTGCATGCATGTGCGCGTGCTGTGTGTCATGTGTTGAAGTGATGAAGCAAGAGGAAGTTGTATTGAGATTGCGTTAGCTCTCCTCATCCAACCACATTCAAATCAAATGGCACGATTGATCCGGATTGGTTTTTATTGACTTTTTTATTTATTTTTAACGGTGACAAAATGGCGAAAGTAGCAACTACTTTTTATAAAAATAACGAAGTAAAAGTACAGATAATTGCATAAAAAAAGTAGTGAGTAAAAGTAAAAAGTAGACAAAAAAAATAATTCCTTCGTTAAAGTAAAGATAACAAGATTTTCTACTTGAGTAAAGTAATGAAGTAGTTCTACTTCACTACTTTACACCTCTGATCCAAACTAATGCTTCCTAAAGTTATCTTTTGTAGCTGAAGCATCAACAAAATGAACAGAAGTAATCATATACTGTATGTATACAGTATACATACAGTATATGTATACTGTATATACAGTATACATATACTATATGTATATATATATACAGTACCTTTGGAGGTACTGTTTACCTTCAAAGGTAAATCCGACAAACACTGTGCGTCTGGATGTAAGGGAACAGAGAAAATGCATTACTTAGAAAATCTTTTTGTCTGAGGTTGGTTAAGCTATGTTTGTGGATCAGATACATTAGGCACTACATGTTTGTAGTTTTATTTATTAACCTAAGTTCATGAACTGGTCTTCATTTTCCAGTAGTGCTTTCTGAACTGGGAAAATGGGTGTATCATAAACTCCATCTGTGGTTTTTCTCAGTACTCCTTCTTCAGTCATGTCGTTTATGACTGGCCTAATCCCCCTCAATGGCTTCTGGTTTCTAAAGATACAACCTACTTTTCAGTCTGTAGGATGAAGTCAAAGTCCTTTGTCAACCCGACATCAGTGGGTAAACACAGCTAAAATTCAGAGGGGACCTTGGCTAATTCTGGACGGTCAGAAATCTGGACCATAGTGTGATCATTTTCTGTGGATCATCTAACATCTACATTTCAGAGTAAACTTGTACCAGAACAGTTTGACCAAATCAAAGGCTCTGTTTTACTTCAAACTTTTACAGTTTATTCCTTCATTTAATATTGTTTTGCTGTTTTTATTAATTTGATTTCCCTTGTTTGAGGTAATAGTTTTACAAACTTGTTTTAATCTTAAAAACTGGTATTTTTGGGCTTTCTGAGTCCCAAAAATTAACCTGGCCGGTTTCAATTTTATAAACATTATATGGACAGTTGGTCAGTGAGATGATGAGTCAGTTTTTACAGATCTGCGAGCTTCTTTCTATTTTAATTTTTGTCTATTTATCCAATTCTGAGATCACTAAAGTCACTTATTCCTCTTGTTTCTGTTTGTTTCATTTTATTTGTTTATTTTCACTACAATTCCAGTGAAGGAGTTCTCTGGCATGAGACGTAGGAGAGGACACTGATCCAGCCTTCTACTGTGTGCTAATCACACAGTGAAATCAGTCTTCAGGGATAAAACCCATCCTTTATCTTCAAGTCACCAGTACGTCGTTCTTCACAGGTAAAATAATAATAAGGTGAGATTCTGCTAGAATCTTTAACACTAGCAAGACTGAAATTTTGGATACTCCTTCAAAGACTACAGTGGTTCATTTGATCCACTACCCTGGAATGTAATGGCTGAGTAGTCCCTGTTGTTATTCTAATGTACCACTAGTGGCAGGCATCCACATCCTGGGAGCACAATGCAAAGTGTGAAATGTTTGTGTGAAAATGTAAAAAATTAGTGTGAAAATTTTGTGGCTTTGGGTCTTCTAGACATTTGGCTTAAATGGTCAAATAGCAGCTTGGGGCTAACGTGTCTGCTGGCACTGTTGTCCGAGCTTTCCCAAAAGCAGGCATCATTTCCGAGGAGCCCCACGGTACAGAAAGTGACTCTGACAGCAAGGAAAGTGAACCTGCCATATTGGATTTAGAGCAGCTGTTAGATTCTGAAACAGAGGATGAGGACTTGGATGGATTTAATAAATGACTTTATGACGACTGTAACTAATATTTAAATAAAACCAACCAAACTCAGTTTTAGTCCTGAATTATTTTTAAAAACACACACTTGTCTGCTTGTGTGTGTGTTGTTGTAAGGCAGACGTACGTAGTAGAGGATACGTATATAAAACCCACATCCTATCATCAGGTGTGCCTTATGTGTGTGTTAAATACAGAGCACAAGAAACTAGGACTGTGCTTTTAATACGGTGCGCCTCGTGAAAACACGATATGTTTAAAATAAGCAATAATCAATTATCCAAAAGTATTCAAAACTTTTTCCACAAGGTGGATACTGTGTATAATTTTAGAGGATGTGATGTGTTTAAAAGATCAATGTAAGAACAAATATAAAAAAAAAAAACATTGTGTTTCAGTTGTTGGTTTAAATCTTTGGAATAACTTTGATCAGGAGTTAAAAGAATGTAAACATTTCAACAGTTCAGTACTTTATACAAGAAAAATATAAAAAAAATCTATGTGGAAAAAGAACGCTAAAGATAAATACTTGAAGTTTTTTGTAAACTGCTATAATGTGGAATTTTTTTGCTTATTTTTAAAGAGTCAGCAAATCCCTAAGTTAAAATGTAAATGTGTAAAAGCGGGCATCATAAGCTCCGCCTTCAGCCTACTCCTTTTTCAGATCTTGTACATTTTGTTTTTCTTCTTGTACTTCAAGAAAATGTTTTAATGTCTGAAAAAAAAACCTTGAAACTTGAATCAGAGCTAAGAGTTGAACAAGTGCAGGAGAACTTACGAGAGGTTGCAAAGTTTGGAACATTTTCAATGTTATATTTTTACGCCTGTTTTTTCAATTCAATTCAATTTTATTTTTAGCCCAAAATCACAGAATGTCCGTCTCAATGGGCTTCACAAGAAAAAGAGGAATGTGTAAACACAAATACACAACAAGAAAAATAACTAACAAATGCAAACTAAACAAGACTAGCACATTTATGCACTCTTTTATTTGCTTTTATTTTACTTCTACTGTATTTATGTTAATTGAGAGATTAAAACTCTCAATGGTGAGAATCAGGTTTGGACCTTCAAAATAAAAGACTTCTGACTGAATCAGGAGAGTTGGACTGTTTACAAATAAACAATAGACAAATGTTTTTACACAGTCTAAAGGTTGGAGAAAAAAATAAACACACTCTACAGAGTAATTTTCATTTTAGAGTCTCATTATCAGTTCCCAGTGTAACCCTAATCCTCTCCCTGGATGCTGTCATGGTAGCTTCCATTTACACAGTACTTTAAACTGTCTTCAGTAAACAACAAGTCAAAATCCTTCAGAAAGATTTGAGTCTGACCAGTCAGACCACATTTTATCAGAATGAAGCTGGTGATTCACTAAAAATAGAAAGAGATAGAAATGTTCATCTGTTTCCCTCTAAGACGTTAAAATGTTTTTTCATTGAACCAATCAAACAACATTCCACTGGCTGCTGGAACATTCACTTCAGTTTTTTTTTCCATTTTAAAATTCCCCACAGTAAATTCTACAATCTGTTTGTTCTCTGTTTACCAGCTCACAGCATCGGCTGACTGATGAGTTTCAAACAGTGATACCAGAGTATTACTAGAACATCACAGAACAGTAATGATGGGGTATTACTACAGTATCAATGAAGAACAGAAATGATGGATCATCACACACATACTTACACATGTACAATCAATCCATTGCTGTAACACTGATGACAAAGAATCACTTCAGAATAAAAATACTGATATAAAATGGTGATGATAGGATAACACCACACCAGAAATAAAACACACAGTGATGTTAGAATCTCTTTAAAGAAACAAAATACACTTTAGTCTGTAACAGAGGTAGAGGGAGAGGCGATAGCTCAGTGGTAGAATGTTCGCCTTTGGACCGAAGGTCACCGGGTCCAATCTCAATCCCACTGAGCTCATGTCCAGGTGTCCTTCGGGAAGACACCTAACCCCCCATTTCTCCCACCATTGGCGCCGTCCTAGATCAGATGGGGTGGTTGGGGCATGTGGTCGGGATGCCTTCCATGTGCCTCGCTGGTGAGGTGTTTTGGGCACGTCACACCAGGAGGAGACCAAGAGGCAGACCCCGGACCCGCTGGAGAGGCTATGTCTCACAGCTGGCCGGGGAATGAATCTGGATCAGGATCAGCCTGGGTGAGAGAAGTCTGGACTTCCCCTCTGAGGCTGTTGCCCCGGCAACCTGGCCGAGAATAAGAGTACGACAATGGAACAGAAAGAGATGAAGGTGTTTCAGGAAAACAAGCTTGAAGAGTTCAGGTTCAATGCCAGAGCTTCTGCTGATAAAATCAGACTTGAAATCCTGGTCAAAGTGAGGACCAAGATCTCCCTGGGGGGTCAGACTCCTCTGGAGGATCTGGATTTAAAACAGCTTCATAAAACACATTGTCTTTTTTTTTCCTGCTTGATCAGTTTGTTGGAACATGAATCCTCTGCAGCTCCTCCTACCTGTCCTCCCTCCATCACAGGTAGAAATGTGTTTCATTCCAGGAAACAGCTCACCTGTGAGTCAGTCTGTGGACTGGAGAGTCTTCTCTCAACAAACTGTAAGTCTGAACCTTTTTTTTTTTTTTAATGTACTTTATTGATCCCTCAATAAAGTACATTACTAATGTAGTAAAGTACTAATGTAACTATGTCAATTACAAGTACATTAGTTTCTGAATTGACATAGTTTTTTAAACGTGGTAAAAATGATGCTACTTATGCGTTTTTGTAAAAAAACTGTTGCAATTTTGTTGATCATTTTTGTATCGCGTGCCAATTGACATTAGCTGGTGGACCTGGTGTGTACCCGCAGCACACCAGGTGCCCCTGATGCATCGGGTACCTGGTGTGCTGCATCAGGTACCCGCTGCTCTCATTTCTTTTCTGATCGCTCTGAAAGATCAATACTTCCTCTGATCGGGAACAACTTATCTCACCATCAGACTTCTCCCCACTCGTCATCACGCCATCACAGAACCAGTCGAACCAGTCTGACAGAATACATCTGCTTCACAAACAAACTGCAGCTTCTTTTCATTTCCTGCAGTCACACACTCTAAAACACACACCTTGTTATTTTAACTGTAGAACTGATTGAGGATTAATTGGTAGAGGTCGGTAAATGTGGAAGACCAGAAACATTTGAGGAATTGTAAGTTAAAACAAAGAGTCTCACCTCTTCAAGTAGTTCTACCATAAAGTGTCAGAGTAAGACCTTTAAATGGTTTCAAAGCAGCAGATGATTGAAAGGAGGACTTCAGATTATCTTTATGTGACCAGACCGCCGGTTCTGGACCACCAGCACCTCCTCGTCCTGGTCCGCAGCATTTACGGGCCCATTCCTCGTCACGGGTCCACCCAATCATAAATCCATTCGTCATCCTGGGTTCTCCCAATCACAGGCCCATTTTTCGTCCCGGGTCTGCCCTTTATGGGTCTACTCATCCAAACCGCTGACTGTGGGAACCTTGCTACATCCTCTTCGGTCACACCAACTATCTTCATGTCTTCCTTCACTGTATCCATGAACCTCCTCTTTGGTCTTCCTCTAGTCCTCTTTCCTGGTGGTTCCAAACCCAGCATCCTTCTTCTGATGTACTCTCTCTCTCTCCTCTGCACATGTCCAAACCATCTCAGTCGGACCTCTCTGACTTTAAAACCTCTAACATGTGCTGTTCCTCTGATCCTGTCCATCCTGGTCACTCCCAGAGAGATCCTCAGCATCTTCATCTCTGCTACAAACATCTCTGTTTCCTGTCTTTTCCTCAGTATCACTGTCTCTAGACCAATCAGCATGGCCGCTCTCACCACACTGTCTCTAGACCAATCAGCATGGCCGCTCTCACCACACTGTCTCTAGACCAATCAGCATGGCCGCTCTCACCACGCTGGCTGTCTCTAGACCAATCAGCATGGCCGCTCTCACCACACTGTCTCTAGACCAATCAGCATGGCCGCTCTCACCACACTGTCTCTAGACCAATCAGCATGGCCGCTCTCACCACACTGTCTCTAGACCAATCAGCATGGTCGCTCTCACCACACTGTCTCTAGACCAATCAGCATGGCCGCTCTCACCACGGTTTAAATAAATAAAACATTTTTTAAATATTTTAAAATACTTAAATCATTCTTTATTTAATTAATATTTATTAAATATTATAAATTATATTAATAGTTGATATTAATAATCATCACAGTTAAAATTATTAAGACAGTTAAAACATGCAAAATAAAACTATAAAAAGCATGAATAAAATAATAAAATACCTGCTACATTCAGATGAATGATGTGTGTTTCCTCTGCAGCTAGAAAGTGTGTGTGAGCTGATGTGGATTCAGCATCATGGATCTGGACGAAGAGGAAGGAGTCCTCCTCTCTAAACCCACTCAGAGGTCAGATGATCATCTCTAACTGTTCATGACTCTTCTCCATGTCAGAGACCAGTACTCACATCAACAAACATCTGGATTCACACAAACCAGCCAGACCCAGAGGTCCTCAGAGTTCTAGATGGTTCATGTTTAGTTCTGACTCTAGACACCAGCAGGAGGCCGGTCCCAGAGGTCCTCAGAGTTCTAGATGGTCCATGTTTAGTCCTGACTCTAGACACCAGCAGGAGGCCGGTCCCAGAGGTCCTCAGAGTTCTAGGTGGTCCATGTTTAGTCCTGACTCTAGACACCAGCAGGAGGCCGGTCCCAGAGGTCCTCAGAGTTCTAGATGGTTCATGTTTAGTCCTGACTCTAGACACCAGCAGGAGGCCGGTCCCAGAGGTCCTCAGAGTTCTGGATGGTTCATGTTTAGTCCTGACTCTAGACACCAGCAGGAGGCCGTTCCCAGAGGTCCTCAGAGTTCTAGATGGTTCATGTTTAGTCCTGACTCTAGACACCAGCAGGAGGCCGGTCCCAGAGGTCCTCAGAGTTCTAGATGGTTCATGTTTAGTCCTGACTCTGGACACCAGCAGGAGGCCAGTCCCAGAGGTCCTCAGAGTTCTAGATGGTTCATGTTTAGTCCTGACTCTAGACACCAGCAGGAGGCCGGTCCCAGAGGTCCTCAGAGTTCTAGATGGTTCATGTTTAGTCCTGACTCTAGATACCAGCAGGAGGCTGGTCCCAGAGGTCCTCAGAGTTCTAGATGGTTCATGTTTAGTCCTGACTCTAGACACCAGCAGGAGGCCGGTCCCAGAGGTCCTCAGCGTTCTAGATGGTTCATAAGGTACTAGCATATCACAGATGTAATACGCTTCTTAAATCTAGTTTACGATTCTCTCATTTCTCCAGATTAATGTAATCACACTTTTCTTCTAACACAGCTGTCAATGTTGCATGACTTCCGTGGGAATGTCTTTCCATGTAACTATTTTTTTTAACAGACAACTTCAGAGTAAACTTTCAGACATTGGTGATGAATGCAAATGATTTGGTCCAAGAAATGTTGAATCCTCTGTTCTCCTTAGTTATTTTTTTATTATTATTTTCTTTAATAAAGGGAGTGTCTTATAAACCTTTTGGTCTTTTTCTTTTTGGAGAAAAAGAGAAAATAGTCGATCATCCAGCTGCCACCTGCCTGGCATTCCACCCTGCTGATAGAAACGTGTGTCACAGGATATGATGCAAATCTTCTTGACTAAAATGTTGAAACAAAATATTTTTCCTACACATTTTAACAGGATGGAAAACGTTGATAATTTTTGTGTCGTGTAACAATGTTCTTAAATATTGAATGTTTTAACAAACTGGAATAAAATGTTTTCTAAATAATCTAAACATCTGGATTCACAGGAACCAGCCTCGGCCGGGATCTGGACCAGGACCTGAACCCAGCTGTGTGTCCATGAGGAGTGACCGGTCAAAGCATCATCCTTTTGACTTTAAATCAGATCCACAGAGGTGATAAAAGTTTATTATCTGTAGTTTTGTTCTGACTTTTTAAAGTTGTTAGTCTATGCCAGGATCCAGCAACATAAAACGTTGAGCCATTTTAGACCAAACAACAAATATGTGACCTCCCCCCTTTACAGAATCAGCTGCACGTTACAATTAAGGAAAAATGAGTTATCTATATGACCTTGTCGATGATAAAATAAGCTTTCCAATGATGTAAAACTGATATTTTTTTAACAAAAAATGACAGAGTTTACTACTATATTCTGCATGTTTACAAACGGACGTTTTTTTGTTGACACTTTATTGCGGATGCACGAAAGTCACGAGCCAATAAGCAAACCTAGTAGTGCGCATGTGACTTAAAAGCCAGCAAAAACAGGTTGGGGTAGCCTTCTTGTGGCCTAAATTATTCAAATGAACTATTAATGATGTTAAAGTACGTATTTAATAATGAAAGATGGAATTCCCCTTTTATTTTGAAAGGTATTAAGCCTGTATACTGCTCTGAGTCCTTTGCTGTTTGCTATGGTGATGGACAGGCTGACAGACGAGGTCAGACAGGAATCCCCATGGACAATGATGTTTGCAGATGACATTGTGATCTGTAGTGAGAGGAGTAAAGAGGAGGAGGAAAAGCTGGAGAGGTGGAGGTTTGAAGATTAGTCAGAGTAAAACAGAGTACATGTGTGTGAATGAGAGGGATCCAAATGGAAAAATGAGGTTACAGGGAGAAGAGAGAAAGAAGGTGGAAGATTTTAAGAATCTAGGATCAACAGTCCAGAGCAATGGAGAGTGTGGAAAAGAGGTGAAGAACCATGTGCAGGCAGGCTGGAACGGGTGGAGGAAAGTATCAGGCGTGATGTGTGATAGAAGAGTTTCAGCTAAAATGAAAGAGAAAAATGTACAAAACTGTGGTGTGAGCTGCCATGCTGATTGGTCTAGAGACAGTGTGGTGAGAGCGGCCATGCTGATTGGTCTAGAGACAGTGTGGTGAGAGCGGCCATGCTGATTGGTCTAGAGACAGTGTGGTGAGAGCGGCCATGCTGATTGGTCTAGAGACAGTGTGGTGAGAACGGCCATGCTGATTGGTCTAGAGACAGTGTGGTGAGAGCGACCATGCTGATTGGTCTAGAGACAGTGTCACCGAGGAAAAGACAGGAAGCAGAGATGTTTGTAGCAGAGATGAAGATGCTGAGGATCTCTCTGGGAGTGAGCAGGATGGACAGAATCAGAGGAACAGCACATGTTAGAGGTTTTAAAGTCAGAGAGGTCAGACTGAGATGGTTTGGACATGTGCAGAGGAGAGAGAGAGAGTACATCAGAAGAAGGATGCTGGGTTTGGAACCACCAGGAAAGAGGACTAGAGGAAGACCAAAGAGGAGGCTCATGGATACAGTGAAGGAAGACATGAAGATAGTTGGTGTGACCAAAGAGGATGCAGCAGATAGGGTTAGATGGAAGAAACTGACTTGCAGTGGCGACCCCTAAAAGGAAAAGCCGAAAGAAGAAGAAGATACTCACAGTAATATACGAATACTGGAAGTAAAAAGTACCGTGATTTTTCCTTTCATTTCATATCTGTTGTTAAAATCTGAGGCGGTGCTGCTTATAAAACACGTTTTTAATGTATGAATAATCATAATATTATTATTTACCTGTTTTTTTATGCTTCTTAAAACATTGATTTATAATATTATCCAAAGAATGGAAAATCAATCATTTTCGTGCAAATTAAAAGTAAAATTAGTATAAAATAAAACTAATACAGTTTAAGTTTGCCTTCATTTTAATGTCCCTGTCCTTCACTGTCTCAGACCAGAGAAGCACCTGTTTGATGTTCTGTATTATCTCAGTTTTGTTTTTGAAGTCTCCAAATAGATGGTCTGATTTGTTGATGAATGACTTCTTAATTAAGTCAACATCTGTAAACGATTTTCTCGTGTGTTTTTATCTCCCAGGTTACAACAAAACTAGCAGCAGTAGTTCAGTTTCAGACATGTCAAGTCTCCTGCATTGGGCGGAGACACCCGCAATTAGGACCTATTTCACGCTCATCCGCCATTGCTAATAAAACTCCCATGTTTGGTAAACTCTAGAGCATTCTTCTTCTTCTTCCATCATTTCCCTTCAGGGGGCGCCACAGCAAGTCAGTTTCTTCCAGCCCAATTTTGTGTTAAAATGTCACCAGAAGGAAACATTTAACAGGGATTCAGTTTTTCTGATAAAGCCCCCTGACATTCCTAGCAGATCTCCATCTTTATGAAGTCCTAAACTTGGCATTAGATTAGAATTACTTTATTGATCCCACACTTGGGAAATTTGTGTGTTACAGCAGCAAACAAGAAAAAAATAGACAGTATATATACAAGAAGGAAAATAAAAAATAATAAAATAGAAGGAATAATGTGACAAAACATTGAGGTCAATACAGACTGAAAGTAAATAAGGAGGTAAAAAAAAAAAATGCATCCCTGCAGTTTGGAAATGCGATCTGCTTCTTAAACCTAGTTTGTGAGATTAATGTAATCACACTTTTCTTCTAACACAGCTGCCAATGTTGCATGACTTCCGTGGGAATGTCTTTCCATGTAACTATTTTTTTTAACAGACAACTTCAGAATAAACTTTCAGACATTCGTGATGAATGAAAATGATTTGGTCCAAGAAATGTTGAATCCTCTGTTCTCCTTAGTTATTTTTTATTATTATTTTCTTTAATAAAGGGAGTGTCTTATAAACCCTTTGGTCTTTTTCTTTTTTGGGGAAAAAGAGAAAATAGTCGATCATCCAGCTGCCACCTGCCTGGCATTCCACCCTGCTGATAGAAACGTGTCACAGGATTTGACGCAAATCTTCTTGACAAAAAAGTTAAAACAAAATAGTGGAAACGTTGATAATATCTGTGTCGTGTTTTTCTTCCTACAAAAAACATAAATACAGTAATTATATCTTTTCCACATTTATTTAATTTTCAAACATTTTTAAAAAGCTCCAGGGAGCCACCAGAGCTGCACTACAGTGTAACTATGTTAATAAATAAAATGTTTAATAAAGAATCTAAACATCTGGATTCACAGGAACCAGACCCAGCCTGGATCTGGATCTGGACCTGAACCCAGCTGTGTGTCCATGAGAAGTGACTGGTCAATGCCTCGTCCTATTGACTTTAAATCAGATCCAAACAGGTAATAAAAGTTTAAATATCTGTAGTTTTGTTCATTCTTTTTAAAGTTGTGTTTCTATGATATTAAATATTGAATAAATGTTGAAAATTATAACCAATAATAAAATGTTTTTTAAAGAATTTAAACATCTGGATTCACAGGAACCAGCCCCGGCCTGGATCTGGACCCAGCTGTGTGTCCATGAGGAGTGACTGGTCAATGTATCATCCTTTAGACTTTAAATCAGATCCAGAGAGGTAATAAAAGTTTAAATATTCTAGTTTTTTTTCTGTCTTTTTAAAGTTGTTTTTCTATTTTAATAAATAATAACTATTAAAACTAATAATAAAATGTTTTCTAAATAATCTAAACATCTGGATCCACAGGAACCAGTCTGGATCTCAGACTTGTTTTGTTTTTTTTATGGTGTAGTTTGTTTTACTTTTTCATTGGATTTAGAAAGTTTGAACGTTTTGAATTATTTTTGGGGAATTTTTGTCTTTTGTTAAAAAAGTGCTTTTAAATAAAAAAGTCAGGTCTCTTAAAAAGTACAACTTCAGAATTAAAAGAGGTTAAAAAGTGTTTTTATTTAGTTTTTTTTTCTGTAAATACTACTGACTACATTAAAAAAAACATTTTTATAATAATAAAAATAATAAATTATATTTAAAATCACCTTCCAGGACCCGAGGTCGCTGTACAGTTCATAAGATATCAATAAACCAGAAATAAAATAACAAGAAAAATAGATTAAATAAAATAAATAACAATAAAACAAAACTAGAAACAGATCAAAACAAAGCAGAGCAAAATGAATCAATAAATAAATCTGGATTAACTGTATGATTTCCTGAAAATATGAGTTTTTAGGCTGGATTTAAATGGATGAATGTTTCTTTTATTTATTATTATTATTTATTCATTTATTCCAAAACTAAACATCTGAATTCACACTGTAAGAACAACCTTTATTTCTTCAACTCCTGAAGATTCACATTTAAAACACACTATCTTTTACTGCATCAACTGTTCCAGGAGCTCTATCCAGCTTCTCTTGGGTCAGCCACCTGCTGTTTGAAGGTTTATTAGAGGGAATAAAAACAAAAGAACAAATTGGCTGCATATCTGTGTTTATCTGGAGCATACCTGGGACTTGTTTCCCGTGCCGGATCCTAACTTCACTGCACTGAAGGGTTGGATTGATTTAAAGATCTGTTGGTACATCCATACCCCTTTGGTTTGTTTGTTTTGTTTTAAAGAGCCTGGAGTGGGAGGGAGGGTTTTATGTTTTGTTTTATTTTTCTCTACTTTGTCATTTATGTATACATGATTAATACCTACCAATGTCATAGCAATGTAAATGATTATTGCTGTTTGGAAAATTGATAAATAAATTATGAAAAAAAAAGATCTGTTGTTAAAATTCTAACTGCAAACACTAATATGAAAGAGAACTTTGAGTGACTGAAATTAATGTGAATTCATTCATACAGAAAAAGTTGGAGAAGAATTTTCTATTATTCTTTTAGCTGCCAAGTGCCCGTCGTTCTTGATAAATTTTACAATTGACTGCAAAAGATCAACGATTCTTTTGGCAGAAACATCAAGTGGATAAAAAACTTTTTAAAATATTATTTAACACTTATGTGTTGGTCCGATAAGGCTCAACAAATAAATAATCAATTATAACTATTAACATGTATCACTGCACATATTAATAATTATCAGCTTGAGCTTAGTTATGGTTGTTTGATGTTAATACAGTTCTTTTTATTTTTATTTGAACTTTCCCTCAAATTTACATGTAAAGTTGAACATCTGTACAAAAAAAAAAAACACTGGAAGGTAAAAATAACATGACTGTGTCCTGGAGCGTTTGTGGAGGCGTTTGTAGTTTTTGGAATAAAAAGAATTGACACGGTAAACTGTGTTACATAATTCAGATTAATGATGACATCTGATTGTTCCTGATTCCTCCACAGAGTGGACCAGCAGACCTCAGAGCTTCCCAGTGGTCAGTCTACCCTGCAGCATCAAACACAGCTGGACTCCATATTTAAGGTCTGTACATGTCCAACAACTTCTTTTCTATCTCTTCTATTCAGTCATCTTCATGCTGCACTTTGTAGACCAGTGGATTGTCAGGGTGTCCAACATGGATCTGATGTTTGGCTCCATTATCTCAGTCTGATTGGCTCCTTCATGTCCTTTTCTCTTCCAGATGCTGGAGGACAACATCATCACTTTTGTGAAGAACCAGCTGAAGAACTTCCTGAAGCTTCTGAGTCTAGATTACCCAGAATGCTCCGTGTTGGAAGGTGAGGATGAAGAGCAGAGGAGCAGAGAGGCGTTAGTGAAGATCACAGTGGACTTCCTGAGGAGAATGAAGCAGGAGGAGCTGGCTGAGCATCTGCAGAGCAGTAAGAGGATTTCTCTAAAGATTGAAGCTGCTGATAAAACATTTACTGATGTCTCAGCACCTGGAACATCACATGTTCACATCCTCATTCTTCACAGGATTGAAATATTTACTGACTGATGTTTTTTCTTCTTCTCATTCAGAACTTCTTGCTGCAGCCTGTGGACGTAAACTAAAGTCCTCTCTAAAGAAGAAGTTCCAGTGTGTGTTTGAGGGGATTCCTAAAGCAGGAAGTCCAACCCTTCTGGAGCAGATCTACACAGAGCTCTACATCACAGAGGGAGGGACTGCAGAGGTCAATGATGAACATGAGGTCAGACAGATTGAAGCAGCATCCAGGAAACCACACAGACCAGAAACAAGCATCAGACAAGAAGACCTCTTTAAAGTCCCACCTGGAAGAGATCAACCAATCAGAACAGTGATGACCAAGGGCGTGGCTGGCATTGGGAAAACTGTCCTAACACAGAAGTTCACTCTGGACTGGGCTGAAGACAGAGCCAACCAGGACATCCAGTTCATGTTCCCACTGACTTTCAGAGAGCTGAATGTGATGAAAGAGAGAAAGTTCAGCTTGGTGCAACTTGTTCATCACTTCTTTACTGAAACCAAAGAAGCAGGAATCTGCAGCTTTCAAGACTTCCAGGTTCTCTTCATCTTTGATGGTCTGGATGAGTGTCGACTTCCTCTGGACTTCCACAACAATGAGACCCTGACTGATGTTAGAGAGTCCACCTCAGTGGATGTGCTGCTGACCAACCTCATCAGGGGGAACCTGCTCCCCTCTGCTCGCCTCTGGATCACCACACGGCCTGCAGCAGCCAATCAGATCCCTCCTCACTGTGTCGGCATGGTGACTGAGGTCAGGGGGTTCACTGACCCACAGAAGGAGGAGTACTTCAGGAAGAGGTTCAGAGATGAGGAGCAGGCCAGCAGGATCATCTCCCACATAAAGACATCACGAAGCCTCCACATCATGTGTCACATCCCAGTCTTCTGCTGGATCACTGCTACAGTTCTGGAGGTTCTACTGGAAACCAGTCAGAAAGGAGAGCTGCCCAGTACCCTGACTGAGATGTACATCCACTTCCTGGTGCTTCAGACCAAAGTCAAGAAGGTCAAGTATGATGGAGGAGCTGAGACAGATCCACACTGGAGTCCAGAGAGCAGGGAGATGATTGAGTCTCTGGGAAAACTGGCTTTTGATCAGCTGCAGAAAGGAAACCTGATCTTCTATGAATCAGACCTGACAGAGTGTGGCATCGATATCAGAGCAGCCTCAGTGTACTCAGGACTGTTCACACAGATCTTTAGAGAGGAGAAAGGAGTGTACCAGGTGAAGATGTTCAGCTTCATCCATCTGACTCTTCAGGAGTTTCTGGCTGCTTTTCATGTCCGTCTGACCTTCATCAAATCTGGAAACAACCTGATGAAGGAGAAAAAAACATCCAGGACATCCTCATTATTTAAAAAAACAAATGATGACCGTCTCCACCAGAGTGCTGTGATGAAGGCCTTACAGAGTCCAAATGGAAACCTGGACATGTTCCTCCGCTTCCTCCTGGGTCTTTCACTGCAGACCAATCAGAACCTTCTACAAGGCCTGCTGACACAGACAGGAAGTAGCTCACAGACCAATCAGAAAACAGTTCAGTTCATCAAGAAGAAGATCAGTGAGAACCTGTCTGTAGAGAGAAGCATCAACCTGTTCCACTGTCTGAATGAACTGAATGATCGTTCTCTGGTGGAGGGGATCCAACAGTCTCTGAGATCAGGAAGTCTCTCCACAGATGAACTGTCTCCTGCTCAGTGGTCAGCTCTGATCTTCATCTTAGTGTCATCAGAAGAAGATCTGGATGTGTTTGACCTGCAGAAATTTTCTCCTTCAGAGGAGGTTCTTCTGAGGCTGCTGCCAGTGGTCAAAGTCTCCAACAAAGCTCTGTAAGAACAAGATTAAACTTTCTAAATCCCTTCTTTTAGTGTCTAAAAGCAGACAGATGAAAAAAGGAGAAGTCCACCGTCATCAGGTCTCATTTAGTCATTGATTGATTTTTGAAGTTGGTTTATTTTCTTCATGATTTCAGGTATCATCAGGTATTTGTACATCATGTGTATCGTGTTTTCATCTGGTCTAAAAGTAAACAACTTGTTGAGTTAACCTGATAAAATCCCACAGTCTTCTTTTAATCTGATAGAAATATAAAAGGTTCTGTACTATTTTTCAGCTACTATCTCACACTATGAGGGACGTGGTTGGTCTTCACACAGTTCAACAATACAAAGATTTGTAGATTAAACATGGGAATATCTTCTATTCTCCTTCTAAAGGTGCAGAACTGATCCAGTAACCCTGTGATAGAGCACATCCTCTAGTTCCAGTTTAAAAGGAGTTTGATTTCAGAATAAATATTTTATACACACTCACTTAAAAAGTCAACAGGTTTGATGCAGATGAAACACCTGAGAAAACAGTGTCTGAGGAGCCTCCGCTGCAGGAGGCTCCTCACATGGAATCTCCAGCCATGATCCAAAGATAGGAGACGAGGCTGGAGAGAGATCTCCACCAGGGGATGAGAGACGAGGCCGGAGCCAGAACTCCACCAGGGGGATGAGAGACGAGGCCGGAGCCAGATCTCCACCAGGGGATGAAAGACGAGGCCGGAGCCAGAACTCCACCAGGGGGATGAGAGACGAGGCCGGAGCTAGATCTCCACCAGGGGGATGAGAGACGAGGCCGGAGCCAGATCCCCACCAGGGGGATGAGAGACGAGGCCGGAGCCAGATCCCCACCAGGGGGATGAGAGACGAGGCCGGAGCCAGATCTCCACCAGGGGATGAGAGATGAGGCCGGAGCCAGATCTCCACCAGGGGAAGAGAGACGAGGCCAGAGCCAGATCTCCACCAGGGGATGAGATACGAGGCCGGAGCCAGATCTCCACCAGGGGATGATAGACGAGGCCGGAGCCAGATCTCCTCCAGGGGGATGAGAGTCGAAGCCGGAGCCAGATCTCCTCCAGGGGATGAGAGACGAGGGCGGAGCCAGATCTCCACCAGGGGATGAGAGACGAGGGCGGAGCCAGATCTCCACCAGGGGATGAGAGACGAGGCTGGAGCCAGATCTCCACCAGGGGATGAGACGAGGCCAGAGCTAGATCTCCACCAGGGGATGAGAGACGAGGCTGGAGCCAGATCTCCACCAGGGGATGAGAGACGAGGCTGGAGCCAGATCTCCACCAGGGGATGAGAGACGAGGCTGGAGCCAGATCTCCACCAGGGGATGAGAGACGAGGCTTTGATGTCCCTTGAACCTCTTTTTAAAACTGTTTCTCTCCTGGTAACTGTTGGGACGGTCTTTAGCCTTCCTGTCACACTGCATGTAGAAATATTAAAAGTGTAAAGACACACTTTTTAAACTAGTCCATATATTTATAGTTTGTTTTTATTTTTTGTATCAAACATCATATTAATATTTTATTGTTTCCTCTCTCCTCCTCCTCAGACTGAGAGGCTGTAATCTCTCAGAGAGAAGTTGTGAAGCTTTGTCCTCACTTCTCAGCTCCCCGTCCTCCAGGCTGAGAGAACTGGACCTGAGTAACAACGACCTGCAGGATTCAGGAGTGAAGAGGCTGAGTGATGGATTGAAGAGTCCAAACTGTAAACTGGAATCTCTCAGGTCAGGATTCATACACCAGTTCACATGATGATCTTTAGAACTCTCAGAAACTGATGATGGAAGCAGAATGTCTGTCAAACTACAAACACTGCCTCATAATAAAAATAAACATCACATATGTTAATATTACAGTGTCTTGGTGATCCCCTGTCTTTGTTATATAGCGCCACCATGAGGTCAGGTTTAATTCTAGCTGTAGTTCCACAGCAGTTCTCTCAGTGTTTCTGGTAAATGTCTTGTTTCCTTCAGTCTGTCAGGATGTCTGATCACAGAGGAAGGCTGTGCTTCTCTGGCCTCAGCTCTGACCTCCAACCCTTCCCATCTGAGAGAGCTGGACCTGACCTACAACCATCCAGGAGATTCAGGAGTGAAGCTGCTAACAGCTGGACTGGAGGATCCACACTGGAGACTGGAGAAGCTCAGGTATGGAGAGATTTCTACACACAGCAGATCCACATTTCTCTAAACACATGAAGAAGAACTGTTTCTATTTCTCTGTCCTTCACTCAGCTTCTGATTCCATCCTGATTCTGAGTTTTATTAAAACAATGCAGGAGACTTTTTCCTTCATTTAAACTTGATAAAAAGTCTAAGAACTTCATATAAAAACATTTTTCTCACAGAAGTGGCTTCACTGAGGATCAATAAATTCTCAGTATTAATTCATATTTGATGTTTCTGTAGAAACATAAAGTAAAAAACTAGTTTAGTTTAGTTTATTAGTGGAATGCCCCTTGAGATGTAACATCTTATTTTCAAGAGGGTCTAAAAAACAACAAAAAACAACATTACAAAATAGTTTAACTAATAAAATAAACAAACAAACAAAAACCCACAAACACAAACAAACAAACTCACTCCAAACTTTCAACTTCACACCAGATACCAATAGATCATAAAGATAAACAAAATAAATTAGAATATATATATAAAAAACATATATACAAATACATATATTGACAATAGTAGAAAAAGTTTCAAAAAAGTCTTCTGGACAGTTTAATTCTTCAACAAGACGTTTCGACTTCCATCCGGAAATCATTTTCAATCTGAATCTGAAACTTCAGATTGAAAATGATTTCCGGATGGAAGTCGAAACGTCTCGTTGAAGAATTAAACTGTCCAGAAGACTTTTTTGAAACTTTTTCTACTATGGATCACTCCTGGATGAATGAGGGACTACACGGATTTGATATATAGACAATCAAAAAAATAAAATAAAATAAACAGTCAATATAAGGTCACTTAATCGAATAAATGTAAGTTTGCTTCATATGTACATGTTTACAAATCATTAAATAAAGATTTTCAATGTAACTATAAAGTTAAAATAAGGTTATGATAAAAATAAAAAACTAAAGACATTGACAGGAGGTTTTCAAATATGTGAATAAAGATGACTTAAATAAACTAAATGATGTCATGGATCTTAACGAGGTGGGACTCTTCTTCCAATCAGAGGGAGCTTTGTGTTGAAATGCTCTACGACAGACTTCTTTGTGAATGTGTGGAACTGAAAAGGTGAGACAGTGAGTTCTCCTAAGTGAGAATGAAGAGGCTACTGGAACTAAAAATTACTTCAGATAAAAAAGAAAAATAATTCAATTTAAAACTGAGTTGAATCCAGTGTAGTTGACGCCTCTGGGAAGGCTGTAACCAGTTAAGTTGATCAAATAAAAAACAATGATGAGTTAAATAAAGACAATTTAAAATAAATCTGCAAAGTGTATTGAAGAGAACATTCAATGGTTTCAGATGTGAGACATATGTATTTTGATATGTTGTATCGGCATAATCAATAATAGGTAAAACTAACGGTGTAATTATTCTTTTTTTAACATCAAATGTAAAACAATTAGAAGATCGAAAAAGAGGACTTAATGTGGCAGATGTTCTTTTAATAATGTGATCACAAGAAAGCCCATTAGGGAACCATTAGTAAACTTTATTGTAAGATCAGAGCAGTTAAGTCATTTCTGATGATACCAAAAAGTAAACAGCAAGATTTTTTCATATTTAAAAGCAGTTGATTATTTAACAGCCAGTTTTGGACTAAATCAAAATCAAACTGTAATTTAGTTTGTAAAAATGAAGGATCAGAATGAGAAATGTAAATAACTGTGTCGTCAGCATAAAGATTTACAGAACAATGTGAAATAACTTGAGGAAGATCATTAATAAAAATAGAAAACAAAAGGGGCCCAAGAATAGAGCCTTGAGGCACACCCTTTACCATGATACATTTATCAGACTGAACACCATGAGTAATAACATACTGAGTTCTGAAGATAAGAATTAAAACATAAAATTGCAGTAGAATCCAGACCTAAAGCATGCAATCTGTCTAAAAGTAAATAATGATCCACAAGATCAAAAGCTTTTGAAAAGTAAAAAAAATAGAGCCACATATTGATTTTGGTCAAAAGAAGTAAACAGATCATTGGTAAATGTTAATAAAGCAGTGGTGGAAAACCCAGGTCGTAAACCAGACTGTAGTGAAGATAAGATGTTATAAACATTTAAGTGGTTGAAAAGCTGTTTAAAAATAATTTTTTCAAAGACCTTGGCTACACAACAAATAATGTAAATCTGTCTATAATTATTTAAATCAGAAATATCTCCACCTTTAAAAAGAGGAGTCACTCTGGCTGTCTTCCACATGATGGAAATTGAGATGTTTTCAAAGACAAATTAAACAGATCGGTTAAAGAAAACATGAATATATGGGCTGCGACTTTTAAGAATTTAACATCCAAACCATCTGGACCCACACTGCAGTTAGAATTCAAATTAATCCATAATTAATGATAAACATCCATAGGAGAAATATTGATAAACAAAACAGAACCACCGGAGGATGGATTATTAAATAAACACTCAGAAATATAATTATAATTAATAATAAAACTGATGGAGGAAAAATGTAGATTAAATGCCTGAGAAATTTTTAAGGTGTTAAATATCATTTCATTGTTGTAAATAATGTGATTAATCATTTTACTTTTATCTTTATTAAGAAGTAAATTAAGGTGAGACCAGAACTTTTTGGGATCGTTCAAATTTTTATCAAAACCCTCTTTATAATAATTACATTTAACATTTCTAGTTTGTGTTTTACAGGAGTTTCTCAGTGATTTATAAGTGTCCCAGTCAGCTGGATTCTTAGAAACTTTATGTTTTTTTCAGGCCTGGTCCCTTTTTCTAAAAAGATGAAGCAGGTCAGAATTAATCCAGGGCAGGTGTCGGCCTTTCACACGTATAGTTTTTAGGGAAGCATGCTTATCAATAACATTTAGAACTTCAGGAAGAAAATAATTCCAAGCATCTTCAACATTTGGAATAAGTTTGAATCTTTCCAAATTTATAAGATTATTTATAAATAGTTCACTATCCAAATGTTTGGATTGTTTAATTTTGATATACCTCGGTGGAGATCTAGATAATTTAATCTTCCATAAACAAAAAACAACAGAGTGATCATTAAAACAATCAGACATGACACCAGATGAAGATATTCTAGTATCCAGTCTAAAAGTGAGGAGGAGTGATGATCTACTCTGGTAGGTTCTGTTATGATTTGAGTGAGGTTAATACTGTTAATTAAAGACCTTTAATTAGAAGAGGAACGATGAAGCTGATTACTGTTAAAATCCCCAGGACTATAAGTTTGTTCTGCTTTTGAAATGAATTAATAGTAGAAATTACAGAATTTATCGAATCCACTGGAGCATTTGAAGGTCTGTAAACATTAAAAACAATTAAGTGTTTATTTGTGTGAAATTTTATGTCAATTGACAGACACTCAAAATGAACTGGCTCCACAGGTGGAAATACACACATCGATGTTAAAACAGAAGATACATAAGTGGGTACACCACCTCTTCTTGTACCTCTGTCAGCACGATACAAAATAAAACCATCCATTTTGACGACATCATCTGAAATATTGCTCTGGAGCCAGGTCTCAGAGATTGTGATTCCATCTGGTTTAAATTGGACGACCCAAGTCCTAAGAAGGTCAATTTTAAAGAATAAACTCCTTATATTGACGTGAATTATTTTTAATCCTTTAAATGTATCTATTTATTTAAGTTTTTAAAGAAAACGACAAGACAGCAGGTGGACAAAAGAGAGGAGCAAGAACACACACACACACACATATACACACACATACACACACACACACACACACACACAAAGCATAAGAAAATTAAAAAAAAACCAAACAAACAAAACCCATACCTATTAACAAAGATATCCATGAGCCAAGCTCAGTCTGCATCGTATAATATTAAAGAAAAAATTAATAAACACAAACTGCAAATTAATGAACACTCATTATCAAACAATAACACACACCACCGGAAAAAAAACTTTTTTTATCTCTCTCTTTTTCTCATTTTATAATTCTAAGACATTCTATTGAATCTTAAACAAATAGTAAATCCAGTTCCATCAAACTTAGAATCCCAATTACGTCACATTTTGCAACAGTTCGGAAAACAATACGACTGCACAGTCACCACACTCATTACTGTAAGAGAAAAAATAACAAAAGAAAGAGAGAGAGAGAGAGAGAGGAAGCAGCTTCTGTGTTTCTTTGAGAAGAGGTGAGCAGCTCCTGGACCAACACAGTCTGATCTGATCTCAGCAGCATGTTAGGATTCATTCATCTCATATTTAATAGATTATAAAATAGATCTGAGCTGTTTTATAATAATTACTGAAAAACTTCATTCAGTTCATTAACTAGAAAACAAGGAGGAAGATGAAGAAAAATCCAAATAAAGGTGGTGAAGAGGTGGAGGAGAAATATGTGGTAGAAGTATTGATCAAGTAGGTCCACCATGATGCTTTATACATAGGAGACAGAACTTCTTGCTACGGCCCTGGCTGTGTGAGAATCAGCAGCTGTGATTGGACAGAGAAAGACATGAGACTGCAGCTCATCTTGTCAGGATGCTGAAAATACCAGTGTGGATGTTGGACTCAGTAGAAGCTGGATGATGGGACTGAAGCAGCAGACTGGATCAGATCTGGAAGGAGTGTGGTGAGATGATGCTGCTGATCCCTCTGATTGTCTTGCTGTCCACACACCAGCAGGATCTGCAGGAAGAATGTTCTGGAACAAATCCTCAGTGATGATGCTGTCAGCTGTCTCAGCTCCAAACAGGCTGGAAGACACAACGTGTCCTCAAACAGAGTCTCTGACAGTCATTTAGATTCATGTCACTTTAACATTTCACAGATGATCAGAACAAAGAATCTGATCCAATCTGCTCTGCACAGGAAGCTGATCAATAAGACTTCAGGTCAGAGAGAAGATGGCAGCTCTTGGTTAGATCAGGACTTTCTGCAGAGTTCTTCATCTGTGAAGGAGAAGACGTCTGAAAGAAGAAACTGGGACTTCCACAAAGCAGCTTTGTTGCTGTGGACCAATCAGCTTCCTGGTTCTGCTCCTTCTAGTCTGGAGATGCTCCATTCAGGTGGAGGTGTCCAGATGTTGGACTGCTCCTTTCTCAGTGTAGAACAAAGTGTGTATGAGAGCCATGTAATGTCCATGTTAGCATGCTCTGACCCCCTCCTCCTTTCAGGGTGGAACCTGCTGGAGAACCATGGCCGAGACCAGGTCTGACGAAGTGTAAGTATGTTCTTCATTGGATTCATCCCATCCAGCCATCTTCACTCTGTCACATCACTCATTCAAAGTGTCAATAGATCAATAACTGCAGCTGGATTGTGTT